>CM066567.1:0-207500 GCA_033816785.1 Picus viridis | reverse complement strand
AGGGTCACAGAGCACTGGAACAGGTTGCCCAGAGAGGTTGTGGAGTCTCCTTCTCTGGAGACTTTCTAGACCCATCTGGATGCATTCCTGTGGGACCTGTGCTAGATTCTATGGTCCTGCTCTGGCAGGGGGATTGGACTCAATGATCTTTGAAGGTCCTTCCAACCCCTAACATCTTGCGATCCTGTGAGCTGCCCAATGCAGGTTAATGCTCCAGCAGTATTGCCTCTTGATTTTTGCCTTGTCAGGGGGCACAGGAGGTTGTGTGTGCACTGTTTTTGTTACCTTGCTTTGATGTCCATGAATATAAATACAAAGCTGCCTATTAAGTAAGTCCGAGGTCCCGTGCTGGCCGCTAGGTGGCAGCACAGACACACCCAATGCCTATCATTGCCAGGTGCTGCTCTAGGAAAGCCCCTCCGTTGCTCTCAGCCCCCCAGGGTATCTTGTGGATCCAGAATTTTCACTTAATTACTTAATAACAAATTAATTAAAACCCATAAATAGAGAATTTCCTATTACATTACATCAGGTAAATCAAATAAACCAAGAATCAAAGCTGGAAGCTCTTCCAGAATTTCTGAGTGATTTTATATCCTATCCTTCTAAAGCATACACTGAATTCAGCTATATTGAATAAACCAGCTCCTTCCCTGATGACACATATAGCAGCTTACAGCCTAAAAGCTAGTCACAGAATCACAGAAAACATCTGGTTGGAAGAGACCTCCAAGATTATCCAGTCCAACCTTTAGCCCAGCACTGAAGGGTTGACACCAAACCATGTCCCTAAGCACCAGGTCCACACACTGCTTAAATACTTCCAGAGATGGTGACTCTACCACTGCCCATTCCATTGTTTGAGAACACTCTTTGTGAAGAAATATTTCCCAGCATGCAGCCTGAGCCTCCCCTGGTGCAGCTTGGAACCATTTCCTCTGGTCCTGTCGCTTGCCACCAAGGAGAATGATATATCAGTTTACTTGTAAAAATGCAAAAGACTTTCAGAAGGCAGTATGAAGTAATGATAGCCAAAAATTTAAGAGAGACAGATTGGTAATAGAGAGCATCATGCTATCTGATCACTGCAAGCCTTTGCTTGAGTATTCAGCATCATGGGACTAAACGCAAAGTCACAGAACAACAGAAACATTCATGTTGGAAAAGACCCTCAGGATCACCAAGTCCAATTGGCAACCCTACTCTACAAGGTTCACCACTAAACCATATTCCCAAGCACCACATCCAAACAAGGTTTATGCACATCCAGGGTTGGTGATTAATTGTAATAAAATTGAGCGGGTTGAGTCAGTCATCAGTAAATTTGCAGATGACACCAAGTTGGGAGCAGATGTTGACCAGTTAGAGGGCAGAAGAGCTCTCCAGAGGGACCTCGACCCACTGGACAGATGGGCAGAGTTCAACAGGATAACATTCAACAAGTCCAAGTGCCAGGTGCTGCACTTTGGGCACAACAACCCCATGCAGTGCTACAGACTGGGGTCGGAGTAGGCTGGAGAGCAGCCAAACTGAAAGGGACCTGGGAGTACTGATTGACAGCCACCTGAACATAAGCCAGCAGTGTGCCCAGGTGGCCAAGAAGGCAAATGGCATCCTGGCCTGCATCAAGAATAGTGTGGCCAGCAGGAGCAGGGAAGCCATTCTGCCCCTGTACTCAGCACTGGTTAGGCCACACCATGAGTACTGTGTCCAGTTCTGGGCCCCTCAGTTTAAGAAGGACATTGAGAATCTTGAATGTGTCCAGAGAAGAGCAACGAGGCTGGTGAGAGGCCTTGAGCACAAGCCCTACAAGGAGAGGCTGAGGGAGCTGGGGTTGTTTAGCCTGGAGAAGAGGAGGCTCAGGGGAGATCTTATTGCTGTCTACAACTACCTAAAGGGGGATTGTAGCCAGGAGGGGGTTGGTCTCTTCTCCCAGGCAACCAGCACAGAACAAGAGGACACAGTCTCAAGCTGTGCCAGGGGAGGTTTAGGCTGGAGGTGAGGAGAAAGTTCTTCACAGAGGGAGTTGTTAGCCATTGGAATGGGCTGCTCAGAGAGGTGGTGGAGTCACTGTGCCATGGTGTAGTAGTCATAAGTTCTTGCATGACAGGTTGGACTTGATGATCTTTGAGGTCTTTTCCAGCCTTGTTGATGCTATGATTCTATGATTCTATTCTAAAATGTATATTTTTGTATATTTTACTATTTAATATATTGGGTGGTGGTATCTTCAAATACTGCTGGAACTTATTTACAAAGTATATTTACAGGTTCTATTATTCAGTTGTGGGTACTCATTCCCTGTATAAAGACAGTTAAACGATTTAAGCACACATCAAAGACTTTCCAATACAGTGATTCAAATTGGAAATAAAGGTTCTGTGATCTGCAGTTTCCCAGAAATGGGATTCTCTGGCAGATTGTTATCTTCTCACATGCTGTGACTGTAATTTGAGTTGCCCTTGGCTTGGAGAGGGCTAGGGGGCCTCTCTTTCTTGTGTGCTCCATTGACAAGCTGTAGTCTTTCCATGGCTCTTCTGGGATTCAGTTCTCTTGGAGCTTTTTCTCTTTCTGCCTTGGTCCATGTGCATGGCCTGGGTGTAGCTGTTGTCTGTTAGGACAGGTTCTTCAGCTGCTACTCAGGCAACATTTGCTCTTGTCTCTTTTGTGGAAAGAACAAGGCTCAGGTGTGGTTGGTCTGCTAATGCAGGCCCTTCAGCTGCTACTCCAGCAGCATTTGGATCTTGTTGTTTGCTGGGTGAGAACAAAACAAGCTGCTCTGTTCTTCTGGTCTGGTTTAAATACTGTCCCAAGACAATTAATGCCGTTTGGTAACAGAGAACCCTAATAACTGGACCTATAAGATGGGGGCATATCCAAACATGGCCAGGGGCACACACAGTTCAGAGCCATGTCACGAAGTTAATTAGACATTCTACATGTTTATCTGGACCCCAGGAAGTGTCCAGGTTTGCACATTCACAGGTGCTTATCCCATTGTCTGGGCTAGGGCATGTTTGGGGTTTTGACACTTCAGGACACTAATGTCCAGAAGTGTTTGATATAAAAGGAACAGCATGAATATTTAAACTGCAGAATTTGGGGTCTTCTGTGAAAGCCTCTTCTCAAAACATTAATGCAGGGCAATGAGCATTACAGAACAAGGTGGAATTAGCAAGTATGTCTAATGTGTGCAGGTTCTGCCTACAATAGTAGGCAGAGACCCTTGCAAAGGAGACATATGTAAACTTCTAGAATTTAGCACATGGAAAAAGAACTATGCTGCCTACTGGCACTATTTCAGAAGCATATGGCTGGCTTTTCAATATACAAACTACTCAGGACAAATAGATTCATTGACAAATAGATTCAATAATTTCTAGATCGTCTCCAAACATAGACACCACTGCATCACATTATGGGGAGAAAATCCAGCATCCATTTGACAAGAAATACGTACTTCTTGGTGCAAGCTCTAGGATGATATACATCCATGACAGCCCTCGATAGCTCCAGCATAACTCCATGTAGTGAAATTAGGGGGGAATAAATTTCTGAGCTTTACTGTGTTCTTGTTTGAATTTTCTAGTCTATTTAGGAGTAACTGAAATACATTACCTATAAAAATGAGCAGGACTTCAGCATCCTACAAACCTGGGAGCTCTGTATTTAAATGTAATTAACTCCTAAATAATTTACACTCTCCTTTCTCTTCCTATAAACTACATTTAATACCAAACAAAGCAATCAGGAACTTTTTATTCTTGCCTATGTACCTCATGAATTTCAACAAGGACAAGTGCAGGGTCCTTCATCTGGGGAAGAATAATAACAGGCACCAGTACAGGTTAGGGGCTGCCCTGCTGGAAAGCAGCTCCACAAAGAAAGACCTTAGAGTCCTAGTGGACCGCAAGTTCTCCATGGGACACCAATGTGTCCTTGTGGCCAAGAGGGCCAATGGTATCCTGGGGTGCATCAAGAGAAGTGTGTAGGTATAGGGAGGTTCTTCTCCCCCTCTACTCTGCCCTGCTGAGACCACATGTGGAATACTGTGTCCAGTTTTGGGCTTCCCAGTTCAAGAGAGACAGAGACCTACTGCAGAGAGTCCAATGGAGAGCCATGAGGAGGATTAGGGGACTTGAGCACCTCCCCTATGAAGAGAGACTGAGAGACCTGGGGCTGTTTAGTCTTGAGAAGACTGAGAGGGGATCTGATCAATGTCTATGAACATCTGATGGGTGGGTGTCAAGTGGAGGGGGCCAAGTTTTTTCAGTGGTGTACAATAATAAGACAAGGAACAACAGGTACAAGATTGAACATAGAAGATTTCACCTCAACATGAGGAGAAACGTCTTTACAGTGAGGGTGACAGAGCACTGAACAGGCTGCCCAGAGAGGTTGTGGAGTCTCCTTCTCTGGACATATTCAACCCCCCCTCTGGATGCATTCCTGTGCAGACTACCCTAGTTAATCCTGCTTTGGCAGTAGGGTTGGACTTATGATCTCTAGGGGTCCCTTCCAACTGCTAATGTACTGTGAGATATATATATAGAGAGAGAGAGTCAGGTAACAGAGTATGAAGATGGTTTTTATACTGTGAACACATGCATAGAAATCCTGGCAGTCATTAATGGATTGGACTTTGCTTGGACTTTACATACCTGAGGAATCTACATAGGTACAGGTGTATAGGCTTGTGGAGGAGGACAGCAATCCCACAACAGCAGCCATTACCCCAGAGGAGCTGCAGAAAAGTACTACCACACTTTATTTTAGTATGCTATAAAATTAATTATTGAACTTTATTAGGTACTTTAATACCAAGCATACTTTAAAGTAACAAAAATTATTGTCATTATTACTGTTTGTTTTTTTTTTTTACAGAAAACCAGGTATTTCAACTTTTTTTATTTTATTTTCAGTCTGTGGACTTAAAAAAAAATACAATTGACAAGTTACAATGGAGTGGGATGGGAAAACAGTAACATTAAAAAAGATAAAACATGCTATCCATACTGAGTCAACATTTAGTGATGGTACATCCTGGAACACCTCTCTTTTTGACTGTGTCCAATTGGGATGTATTCACTGAGCTGCCCTGGCAGGGTTGTGAGGTCTTGTGATGACACTTGGATATTTTTTTTGCACTGTTATTGTATATTTAAAAAGGGATTATACACAGTCGCCATGATGCAAAACTTAGTAATCCATGACAAAATAATATAATACAGAGAAACCCTGTTTCAGTGATTTCTGTTTCAGCAAAAGTGCCATGACTACAATAATGTGAGACAGAGGTAAGCCTAAGGAGCAAATGAAGATGGTCTTAGGATAGCAAATCCACATAGCCAACCCTTTCACAGGCTTTTGAGGCCACAGTGTGGCTGTGAGCTAAAAAGAGGAGTGAATGAGGATGGGCTTCACCAAGACACCATTTAACGGGGACTCATGAATGTGTCTGGCCCCTAAGGATGTGCATTTTCCAGCTGACACTGATTGGACTAATCACAGATTTAAAAACCTATCTGAAATCGGATCTTAATGAATTTATGCAACCTCATGAGTAAACTACTTGATTTTTACCTTCTATCCCCTTCAGGTCAGTAGCTGGTACTAGGAATAGGTTTATCGTGGTTGATTGATCTTGGGTGAGGTGTTTGACCAGCTCTAACACTGGTCATGTAGAAGTCAGAACAGTCTCCTACATGCAGCTACAAGAGGAGAGCTGGATTAAAAACCTAACCAATCAAAAAAAAAAAACCCAACCCCAACCAAACCAAACTCCAACAACAAAACCAAACAAACAAAACCAAAAAAGCTGCCCAAATTCACGCATAAATTTATTTAGCAGACACACACATCAGTCTCTAAGACAAGCAGTGCCACACTGGTACCTTAGTAGCTAGATAGAAGAATTACCTAATTCCCTCCAATTATTTATTGACAGTTTGCTTAAAGATGTTTTGTTCTTCAAAAATAAAATAAAATTTCTGAGATTCATGCATTTAATTCTGGAATAATTTGCATTGTGCAATCAATAGTTAAAAACTATTTTTAGCCGATGTTATATCTTTGGTGTATGGTATTATTTGGGATCATCATGATCGATGAATTGTTATTTTAGCCATATCCTACAAAATTCAAAGAATGAAGCAAGAAGCTTAAAAAAAAAATCTGAGGAAATTAACTTTGCAGTGTTCATTTGGGGCTGGATTCACCTGTGATATGCAGGAGGAAAACAGGGACCAGCATGTTCCTGCCCAGGTAAAGATGTCTGGTAGGTATTGGAGAGGAATGGGGTAACGAGTGTCTCTGCTTCCCTCTGTTGCTCTGTGCCTGGTGCTTGGCATCCAGGCCTTTAGCGTGGTCTTTCTTGGTACTCTCTGCCTCCCTCTGTTTCACTCCTCAATGGCTTCAGAAACGAGGGTACCCTTTGGGGAGTGAGCTGCCAAGTCCCTGTAGAGGGAAGCAACAGCCCCACCACTGCCTTGGGACTTTGTGTACCCAGCCCTCACATACCTACTGGCAATGTGTATTTGTATTTTCATTTATGTATTAAGGTCAGAAGGGGTCATTAGATCACCTTGCCTGATTGATATGAGCAGGGGCCAGAGAGTGGCACTCAGCAGTTACGTGGCATAACAAGGAAAAGAATAACAATGCCCCTGCAGTGAGCAGCTATAGGATACATTTAGGGGCAAATTAATTTCTCCTGTTAAAAAGGAAATAAAATGCTTTAATTTAATCGCTTCAAATACAAACACTTCAGTGTACCGTGGGAAATTATAGTACTATGATATTCCGTCAGATGTACCTTATAGTATATATGCTTTATAGAACTAGAATATAGTTCAGAAATAACTCTCCAGTCTAAAGTTTGTTACAGACACATATTAATTGGAACACATATGCAGTAAAAATTGAGAAGCTTTACAGTTTTAGTCAACTTATCATACAGTGAATTAAATGAAGTGCAATGAAAGTTATGCTTTTTCCACTAGGTAATGGAAACATTCAGAGCATCTACCTATAAATGCTAGTTTAAGAGAGATACCTTATGAACTTCTTGACTCCTGGGATAGGAATGATCTGAAATTAACTGCTTCTCTACTGTGAAAGGTTTTAAAGCTTTTTGCTTTCTGTCTGAATTTAAAAAAAAAAGACATTTACAAACCTCTTCGATACATATATATTACATATGTTTACTTAGCAACAACTACACCCCCTTTTAATTTATTCCCCTTTTCATGCATGCCTTCTGGATGCTGTACTCAGCAACAGTTTCTAATGAGCTGGTGTGTAGTTCATGATTGCATTTCTCTTCTGAAAAATCACTTCCATGTCTGGCTGATCTATGGTGAGGAGGTGGCGCTTACCCAGCAGTCATTTTTGCGTTTGTCTGTGGTCCTTGAGTCGGAGGCCCTTTCCCAAGCTTCTTCCCATTTTAATGTTGATGTACAAAAGCTGTTATTCATTTTGTTTTGTGCTCATTCTAGTGAGGATTGGCTTAGTAGGACTGTGCAAAACAGAGACAAGAGACAGAAGATGATTTACTGCCAGCAAACATGAAGATGTTCATGCTATACCTGTCTCAGGGCAAGGCTTCTGATCAATATTCTAATACATTTCATTATTTACATTTCCATTTCTCATGAAAAAAAAAAAAAAAAAAAAAACTTTAATCTTCAGGTATGACAAGGATTTATAATCTGGAATTCTTAAAAATGAGTTTTCATCAGCTAGTCCATATAAGATGTCAAAATAACAAGATTGTTCCCTCTAAAGTTTGAAAAATAGTGAAATGAAAATCCAAAGCATGTAGGGAAAGAATTGAGTTAAAATACTGACAAATCTGTTTTGTAGCAATGATTTCTTTCACTCCCCTGAGCACACAATCCACATGCATCAACGAGATAAAATTCTGCTTTGTGTTAAAATTAGAAGGAGCAGATCTCAATGAGGACAGAGGTGTTTTCAGCCCGAACTCACTCTAAAAACAAATGCTCACCCATCTAGTTTTCATATCCTGTCAACAGAGCAGCACATGCAGGACAGCAGATACCAGCTGTGAGTGGACACCTGGCTGGAGGGGCAGGGCGCAACAACAGGGCTATGAGAAAGTCTATTTACAAGCATGCACCTACATGCAAATATCAAAACCTAACCACTCCAGCAGATGGCACTGAACAGAAGGTCTTATTTAGATAAACTCTCCTGGATCACTCAGACCAAACCATGAAGTCTTCTGCAGGCAGCTGCCCCTTGCCTTTTGTGATAAGATCACTGGCCAGAGATGCTACAAGCCACCTTCATCACAATCTCACTCCCCTCATCATAACACAGGTGCTTCTGCAGGAGACTTCTGGAATGCAGAACTCAGGGAAATCACAATTTTGGTGAAAATAAAAGAAGAAACAACAGTGTGATGCAACAGTGAACTAAACTTCAGAATAAGAAACTCAAAAATGTTACTGTAGGAAGACTGAAATGTTTCATTCCTGCCTCCACCATTATATGGAGCTGCCACCTTCTTCCATTCACATCAATTCCACACATGCCCTGACTGTCATGGTCACCTTGGCCTGCTGCTAATTCACCCACAGATGCCAGGGAGAATGATGGCCTGGAGCAGGATTCCCTGACCTGCGAGCTTGGGATTGTGGTACCACGAACCAGGGTGCCTAGTGCTGCCTAACTGCTAAGTGAGAAATGCTTTTTCTTATGAGGCTCGTAAACAAGCCATAATTGGTGAAAATTAAATCCAGGGAAAGCCAAAGCTGTGTAGCAAGGAGCATGTGCCCTGAAACTGCTAGGAACAATCTAAACTTAACAGAACTGAATAAGCCATTTCTTTCAATGATTTTTAATTATAATTTTATATAACTGTGTCATTCAAATCCTTAACAGTGCTAACTGGATTTCCAGCAGTATTAAGTGCTTCAGTTGCAACACACTGAAACCTTCATAAGCTACTTCAACAAATTTTGCACCCAGGTGTTATACACACAGAAATAAAATTCAAGAAATGCCAGAGGTTAGCAGAAATAAGTCATTCACATCCAAAATCCATCAGTCTGCTTCATATCACATCATAGGCTTTTGGCTCCTTGAAGTTTCTTTTTTTAGATATACTTACAACCCTTTTCTAGTTCTGTTGCCTAGAAATCAGTTAATGAAAGCAGACTTCATCAAAGCTACATTAACTTTGCTGTTAAATTCTCTATTTAAAGTCTTGAGAGGCTGATACCCTGACAACATAGTTCTTATTCATATCTGACCCATTGTGACAGGTTTAGGCTGTGCCTTTAAAAAAAGGACACTTTCTGAACACTCTGGCTGAATGTTTTGATATTAGAATGAAAACAAAGATATGCTAAACCAATTTCATTGGTAGAAAGAAGCTGTAAGTTCTAGCTTAGTCTATTCAGTCTGGGGGAGGCAGTCAGTCTTCTTCTTCTCCCTGTACTGTGAGCTGGACTGTTTTCTCTCTCTGAAGCAACAGCTTGCTACGCAGGAACGATCTTGCTAACCAGATAAGGAAAAAAACTAACTCTTGCATTCACTTTTGAGCTTAACAAATTTTCACCCTTTTAATTACCTTCCTTTCTCTTTCTCTCTAACCCTTTTGGGAAAAAGGGGAGGTAGGGAGGGAGAAGGGAGGGACAGGCCGAACTCCCCTGGCCGCAGGGGATGGGGAAAGGTCTCCTGTATTACATACATTGCTGTATATTTCTGTATATATTGTAAATATTGTATGTTTTTGTACATATTCATTGCATTCCATATCTGTTTGTAAAATATAGCTTTCATCTGCTTCTCCGGCTGAGTTAGCTGTGGATTCTTTTGTGTGTGTGTGTGGAACCTTCCTACTCCACCACACCCATTCAATTAAGGCAGTCATTTCTGCTGACTGCAGAGCTGGGGTACAGTCAGCCTGGAGGGATTTACAGCGTTTTAGTGTTCATGCACATTTTCAAGAGGGGACACTAATATTTCTTTGTTTTGAAGATGAATCACAGTGAGATTTCCAGGTTTCTCCTTGTGCAAGTATAAAGTATGGACTGCATTTCAGATAGACCCTTGCATGCTATTACTGTAAAGCGAGTCAGATGGATAGCAAACATAGAGAGAAAGGCAAACCTTCTAGGTCTGAGTAACTATTGTCTCCAGTGATCTTAACACTTTACATCACTACTTATTACCAGCCATATTTATATTATATTCTTTGCCATTTATTTCACTGGTGTCTAGAAAATAACAGCTTTCCAAGAGCTAGTCTTTTATTGCTGTCTTCAAATACACACACTTACTGAGCTAAGGAGGACCTGCTCACACCAAAAATAATCACAACAAAATGTGTGCTATTCCAAAACTATAGCAGCTGGCAGAAACCCACAGACTAATGAAGCACCGGAGATTTCTTCCCAGTTCCTCCACAGTATTCCTCTAGTTTAGACAGTGACACTAACTTTCTTGATTGCTGATGCTGTGTTTGGTATATGGCAGGAGATGTAGGAGGAGATAAACGTTTGTGGTAGGTTGAGAGACCAGTTGTCCCACCACGAGCAAAAGGAAGACTGAGACAAACGGATTGCAAAAATGGTGGAAAGTTTAAATGAAAAAACAATGAAAGTTTTACAGAGCACCACAAGCACCGTGACAAAAGAGAGAGATCCCAAAACATACCCAAGATCATCCCACCCCCACCTGGGGGTACACCCAAAACCCCCCAGGGCTCTTTCTCCCACCCCCCAATCCAGCCTTGGGCCTAGCCAGGCCCAAGAGAGGTGGTTCACCCCATTACCCAGGGAGAGGTGAGGGAAGAAAGAGGAAGAGAGGACCCCCCACTGATGTTTTATAGGGTAGCAGGGCATTATGGGATGAAATACCTGGCTTCCTGTGCCCACCCACTGGGTTGGACCCCCTGGAGCATGCCTGAACCACCACATGCCACCCCTTATTTTATACCATAATTCCTGCACCCAAAACATATCATCAAATTAGAACTCTTCTGATGACATGTCTTGCAGCAGTCCATGTCTTCATCTGGGCATCCTTCCACACAGTCTCTCATTCATGCTCAAGTATTATTCCATTCCAGTCCTTCTTCCTCATCTGGTGGAACCTCCCAGTGATGCAGAGTCATTCTTCTGTAGTGTGAATTCTTCATGGACTTGCTGGACATCCTGGTCACCTGGAAGAACCTCACAACTTCTCAGCCAAGCCTTTATTTGCATCTACATTTACTCAGCAGCTTTTTTCCACCCCTGGGGCAAGCCAGTCGGGACAATCAGGCTCCACAACTGCTCTTTCTCCATCCCTCCAGGGAGCCACACCTTGAGCCTCCCATAAACCTGCATGGGCCTATCCCAAGCTGAGCACTGTCCACTTCCAGCCGTGGTCTGAGGCCATACAAATGCACATTGCAGGTACACCACCCCCCCACTGGGCATTTGCGTACTGAGGCATGACAGTATCTGGCTGCACAGCCCTCCCCTGGAAGAGGAGCAGCTGCACCACAACCGACTGAGAAGAGAGGAGGAAGAGCCAGGTGCTAGGTGCCATTTTCAGAACATATCTAAAAACCAGGGAAGAGATTTACAGCTGCTACTGTCCAAACGCAGCACTGGCATGGGCGGTGCTGCTGCCACCGCTCAAACGCTGCATGGCACATCTCCTGCCGAGCCACCGCTGCTGCAGCTCGGTACCTGGCAGGGCTCCCGCTCTCTCTATCACTGCAATGCAGAATCAAAGTCACCTCCACCCCTTCAGGCACTCAAATGGCTTTTCCAGCCAAAGCCATGAGCGCCTTCCCAGAGCCTTTGAGAACGGCTTTCCAGCTGAAGTTCCCGCTCGCCTTCTCGGGTTTCAGGAGCCATCGCTCACCCGCTCACCATGGGTGGCCTTCCCCCACAGTGACAACGGGCCTGACTGTGGTCTGCTTGCCGCTGCCCCTCCTCCACTCTGCTCCCTGCTGCTTGCTGCTCCACAGAGAACAAGGAGGAAAAAGGCAGATCTCACATTCTCAAGCTACCCCATGCCCATGGCCACAGAAAGAACCACCCCTCCCCGTTTTCAAACAACAGGAGGGATTTCCGTGGCATTGGCCACGCACTAGGTGTCTCCCTGCAATCCACAAAAAGCTCATACCATCACCCCAGCAAGAAAACTTGTGCCCCAACTTCCAAACCAACAATGCCCAGATCTGACTTTAACCTCTCCATCTTTTGCAATCCGATCTGCAGTGTGCCACAGCAACAACTCCTGGCCTGGCTACACCATTAATGTGGTAGCTTGAGAGGCCAATTCTCCCACCTCAAGCAAAAGGAAGACTCAGACAAATGGATTGTAAAAATGGTGGAAAGTTTAAATGAAAAAACAATGAAACTTTCACAGAGAACCACAAGCACCGTGACAAAAGAAAGAGATCCCAAAACATACCCAAGAACATCTCAGCCCCACCTGGGGGTACACCCAAAACCCCCCAAGACTCTTTCTACACACACCCCCAACCCGGCCTTGGGCCTAGCCAGGCTCAAGAGAGGCGGCTCTGCTGGGGTATTTGCTTTAGCAAATCATGATTATCAATTAATATAATGTGTTTAACAAGGTATTATTAATAGCCTGATAGAACTTAAGTAAACTTCAGTAACCTTTAGTGCATTTTGGTAAGACCTTTAGTAACCTATAGAAGGACGTGCAGGCGTGCAGCAGAATCAGGAGACGTGCTGGTGTGCAGTTGTGCATCACAGGATGTGAAATAGGTTGATACAATGAAGAGACATTGCTGTGTATTTCAGGATGTGAAATAGGTTGATACAATGAAGAGATATTGCTGTGTATCACAGGATGTGAAATAGGCTGATACAATGAAGAAACATTGATTTGCTTTGAAACATTGAAATCATAGCTAAAGGAAGGACAACCAGAACAAAGAACAATGAAGTTACAGTCTGCTGCCAAAAGGAACCTCAAAAAAGATCATCCAATGAACTTTGAGACACCCCAACTGTTAGCCTATCAGCTAAGGACAAGTAGCTATAGCAATACAAGAAGAAGAGTATAAAAATGATGTGCTATAACAATAAAGTTGAATTAGACCCCTAACTCTATGAGTGCTCGAGTCTGATTCCTCTCGCCCCAACCGCGGCACGGCTCACCCCATTACCCAGGCAGCAGTGAGGAAAGAAAGAGGAAGAGAGAACCCCCCTGATGATGTTTTATAGGGTAGCAGGGCATTATGGGATGAAATACCTGGCTTCCTGTGACCACCCACTGCGTTGGATCCCCCTGGGGCATGCCTGAACTACCACAACATTGATGCTGAAGGGCTGTAACTGCAAATGTACATGTTGAAGTACCTTGGATAACACTGCTGCCTTGGCAGTAGGCCAAGAAATTTTGGATGTGTTCAGTTTTTATTGAGGTTCTTGGAGTTGTCACCTTCCTGCTTATGATGTGGATCATCTCCTCCTAACCACAGGTCAATGGCTTTGTCGTTTACATTAGGGTTAATGCAATGCTAAGTGTGTTAAAACTCCACTTGTAGCTTCTGCACCCCAATGTTCAAATAGCAACTTGCATTCAAGGTCTGGGCAACATGCAGATGTGTCATTAAAAGGCACGAAATGCAGGCAGATGGCCAGCTGCATGGGGCAGCCAATGTCCCATCTTGTCTTGTTTATTTGAAGATGTTCACTTTAAAACACACATCAAAGCCTATCTGCGTGGCCCAAGAAAATGGCTTGTTTCCTATGTGATGAGGGAGGAGGAACGTGTATTTCAATTTGCCTTTAAATGTGTGTTCCCATTAGCCTCACTGCTGCATGTGACTTTTCTCTCTTGATGCACTGAACATAGTTTGTCCTGGCCTCATTGGAGGTCCTTACGCATTGCTAGGAACGCCACTTCAGGGGTTCCACTGTGCTTTTGATAAACACCCAGGCACCAAATCCTCTCCAAATTTTCAAGAGTCACAGAATCACAGAACTTTTGGGGTCAGAAAGGATCTTGAAAGATCATCTAGTCTTTCCCCAGGCCCCTCCTGCTGATCGAAGCTAAAACTCTAGCATGCATATTGGAGATGTTGTCCAGAGATTTTCCTGGGAATAGCTGTGTGGCCAGGAGGTGAATAAATTGTGCCCTCTGGTGTCTAGCCTTGCACTGTAGTTTTGATACCGTAAGGAGGAAACAAGGCTGCCCTGTGCAGATGGAAGGAAGAAGGGACAAAATTCCTCATCTGTTTCACTAGTAGCCCTCTTTCAGTGTTTCACTCTTCAGCATCTTAGTAAAATTTGATAAATGACTTGTTCACACCAGAGCTGCCTGGTCCTCCTGGCAAACAAGCAGGCAGGATTTGGCAACTGACTTCTCTGCTGTGACTCACAGCTAATGAAGACTTCCTGAGAGGGCATGGGTTAAAGAGAGTATGCAGCAAACCTTGAACAATTACTAACGTTTTTATAAAAGTTTGAAATTGTGTGAAGGTTCTGCCCATATGGCATTAGAGGAGAAGCTCATCTCAGCAGAAGGGTGTGTGGCTGGCTCCTTTCACAGACACAGAATCACAGCATGGTAGGGGTTGGATGGGATCTCAAAAGATCATCCAGTCCAGCCCCTCTGCCAGAGCAGGATCACATAAAGCAGGTCACACAGGAACAGACCCAGGCAGGTTTTGAATGTCTCCAGAGAGGGAAAGTCCACAGCCTCTGTGGGCAGCCTGCTCCAGGGCTCTGTCACTGTCACAGTGAAAAAAGCTTTTCCTTATGTTCACATGGAACCTCCTCTGCTCCAGCTTGCACCCATTGCCCCTTGTCCTATCATTGGACATCACTGAGAAGAGCCTCACTCTGTCCTCTGGACACTGCCCTTCGCATCTTTCTAAACATGAAGGAGGTCACCCCTCAGGCTCCTCATCTCTAGGCTAAAGAGACCTGAGTCTCTCAGCCTTTCCTCACAAAGGAGATGTTCTGCTACTTTCATCATCTTTGTGGCTCTGCACTGTATCACATTACATTAGAGGTTGGAGGGGACCTCCAGAGATCATAAGTCCAACCCCCTGACAAAGCAGGATTAACTACGGTAGTCTGCACAGGAATGCATCCAGAGGGGGGTTGAATATGTCCAGAGAAGGAGACTCCACAACCTCTCTGGGCAGCCTGTTCAGTGCTCTGTCACCCTCACTGTAAAGATGTTTCTCCTCATGTTGAGGTGAAATCTTCTATG
Organism: Picus viridis; assembly: GCA_033816785.1. Taxonomy (NCBI): domain Eukaryota; kingdom Metazoa; phylum Chordata; class Aves; order Piciformes; family Picidae; genus Picus; species Picus viridis. Next base: position 192,275 of record CM066567.1, on the reverse strand, counting down.
TTCAAGCTTGTACCTGTTGTTCCTTGTCTTACTATTGTGCACCACTGAAAAAATCTTGGCCCACTCCACTTGACACCCACCCATCAGATGTTCATAGACATTGATCAGATCCCCTCTCAGTCTTCTCAAGACTAAACAGCCCCAGGTCTCTCAGTCTCTCTTCATAGGGGAGGTGCTCAAGTCCCCTAATCCTCCTCATGGCTCTGCATTGGATTCTCTCCAGCAGGTCCCTGTCTCTCTGGACTCTTTCAAGCAGTTCTCTGAGGTCCTTCTTGAACTGAAGTGTTCAGAACTGGACACAATATTCCAGATATAGCCTCACAAGTGCAGAATTGAGTGGGGAGAGACCTACTCACCACATCCCTTCTAATACACCCCAGGATGCCATTGGCCTTCTTGTCCACAAGAGCACACTGCTGACTCATGTCTTCCTTACAACAGGCTGGAATTGAATCAGATTAAACAATGACAAGACTTTGTTACCAATTCAATATATGAGCCCTGTGAAAACAGAGCTGAGTGGCATAGCAGGACTTACTCAATCTGTTGGGTGGTATTTTGTGAAACCTGTTAGTGGCAGGAGCTGAACATCCAAGCACAGGCTGTAGGAAATGTTTCCAGGGCTGTAGAAATGGTTTCAGAGGCATTCGATTTTTTTCTGAATGTTTGTCAAGAGGTGGTCCAAGTTCTCCTGCAGTTAGATGGCTCAGTTCATGGCTGCACAAGAGCATTTCTAGTGTCTGAGAGGATGGTTTCAGGGCCCCAGTAGTGATGATGGCTAGAATTAACTACTCAACAGACAGAATGATGTTTTATTAGACATCCTTTTCAAGAAGCAAAAATATAGCTGATTGGTCCTGTGGAATCAGTTTTGCTGGGTTGCTGGTATCTGTATATGACACACAGCTTTACCATCAACAACTTGTATACTGCCAGTCACAAGAGAAAATCCAGTGCTTTGGCACACCTAAAGCTACGGTCCTTACACGTTTAATACTCTCAGTGACTGCCCTGCTGGCCAGGTCTTACCGTTGCCTGCCAGACTCTGGTCAATTCTCATAGTTTTAAAATCCAATTTATTCTTACATTGCTTTTTTACCCTGTTTTTCTGTTACATGTACAGGAGGAGATGGCTGTCATCTCAGTTCAGTTGAGGCAGTGTGATGCAGGGGGAGAAGAGTGACACAGAGGGAAACATTATTTCCTGGATATTTTTCCTTTTATTTCTTCAGAAAGAATGCTTTTTTTAACCTAGTGTGACAACAAGCAAAAGTCTCCAGAGAAAACTGTAGGCCTGAGAAATGGGCCAGTGCTAACTGCATGAGGTTCAACAAGACAAAGTGCAAGGTCCTACACCTGAGTCGGGCCAATCCCAGGCATGAATATAAACTGGGTACAGAGTGGGTTGATAGTAGCCCTGAAAAGAAGGACTTGGGAGTGTTGATAGACAAGAAGCTCAACATAAGACAGCAGTATTCTCATGCAGCCCAGAATGCAACTCTATCCAGGAGTGTGGCCAGCAGACCAAGAGAGGTGATTCTCCCCATTTACTCTACTCTTGTGAGACCCTGCTTCAAATACTGCACGCAATTCTGGTGTTCCCACCATAAGAGGGACATAGATCTGCTGAAACAAGTCCAGAGGAGGGCCACAAAGAAGATCCAGGGGCTACAACACCTATTCTATAAGGATAGGCTAAGGGTGCTGTCTCTGCTGGCACCAGTGTGGGCTGACAGAAGCAGGGCTCGCTAGCAACAGCTTTTGGGTCCCTCAGCTGGGCATTTTGGTGCTGCACTGGCATATCTCCCAGTCATATCTCAAAAGCAAGCACAATCTCTGCTCTGCTGCTATCACACACGCACTGAATGTCCTGAACAAGAGAGGAGGTTGTGCATCTGCTTGAGGTGGGTACCTGTGGTAGTTTCAGGCTGTGCCTTTAAGAAAGATAGCTGCAAATTCTCTACCTGAGTAGTTTGGTGTAAAAAGGAAAACAAGAGAGATAATTCTAAATTAATTTCATTGGTCAGATGACTAGGATGTAGTTTTACGATCTTACATTTTTCTCTCAGTCTCACTCTGTCTCTTTCCGCTGGCATGCTGGCTGCTTTGCTGAAGGACTCTCATCAGCAAACTGGAGATAAGCAATACTAACTTCTTAACGACGCTTTGAGCTAACTAAAAATCCTCAAACATTTTTCCTTTTCTCTTCTAATTAACTAGAGGGAAAAGGGAGGAGGTTAGGGGGAGGAGGTGAGGTGGAATCCTCCTGCACAAGGAGGATTTTTATGCTGTTTGCTTTTTCTAAATACCTGTATAACATTGTAAATACTGTATACTTTTTTTACATATTCATTGCATTCCATTATTGCTTGTAAAATACAGCTTCATTTGCTTCTCCGACTGGGTTCAGCTAAGTTTTTGTTGACGTATGTGAGTTAAACCATCACAGTACCAAACACTGAGATGTAGTGTTCATATTCTGCTGAATGGTGGGCAGTATTTTCCTCTATTTCAATATTTGCACTGTGCATGTCAAGAAAAGGAAGATTTTTAAAAAATCCTAGTGAATAAACACAGCAAAAAGCCTCCTTTTCTTTCTTCTAAAGAGTTTTCTTATACTGTGGAGCATTAGACAGGCGCTTCTTCCTCTGGTGGTCCCTTTCCAGAAGGATCATCAATTTATCTTTTGTACTTGGTGATATTTCTGGCAAGTTTGGGATGGGAGTCACGTTTCAAGACAGGTTTGCTGTCATGAGAGATCTAGTATGTTGTTGGAAGGACTGGAGAGTGACTGAAATGCCTCATCAATAACATCTTCAACATGAAGTAGCTTCCTGTTCCACAGAATTTTAGACTCAAGTCAACTAAAATCAGGTACTTGTTGTTTATCTATTTTTATTTCCTCCATGTGGTCTGCTGCACTCTTTCTTTACCCAGATGGTCAAATAAATTGCTGTCAGTAAACATGAGTCCCTGAACAGTGATGTCTAAACTCTTCCTGTTCATTAACTGTTTGGTGAGAAAATATTTTACTTTCTTTACATTCTGCACATTTTATGGAGTTGTTTTGTACTTTCTCCCCTGGAACTCAAGCAATACATAGGTATTTTTGTTTATTTCTCTAGCTTTCAAGCCATGTGATCAGACTGCTCAGAAAGCTCTGCATCATCTTCATTGGACTAGATGATCTTTGGGGGTCCCTTCTAACCCAGACCATTCTATGATTCTATGAAAAACTCTAAAGAACTTTGACCTGTACTTGCTCACTGAGACACTTCTGAGGATCCAGGCATGTCAGTGTGTTAAGGACCTAGGCAGATTGGCCAGAAACTGTGTGGATTGTCATTGTGTGCTCTTGTTTAATTTTGTTAATAACAGTTTATATCTAGCTTTATTTGCTTTATATTTTACAGGAATTTTCTTTTGCTGGGCAATGTTTGCATCCAGTTCTGAAGCCCCCATTGCATGAAGGATCTGGATGTGCTGGAACATGGTCAGAGAAGGGCCACGAGGGTGATCAGAGGGCTGGAGTTCCTCTCCTATGGGGACAGACTGAGAGAGTTGGGGCTGTTCAGTCTGGAGAGGAGAAGGCTCTGAGAAGACCTTATTGTGGCCTTCTAGTATCTGAAGGGGGCCTACAAGAAATCTGGTGAGGGGCTTTGTAGGGTGTCAGGCAGTGATAGGACTAGGGGGAATGGATCCAAGCTAGAAATGGGTAGATTCAGATTGGATGTTAGGAAGAAATTCTTGGTGTTGAGACACTGGAACAGGTTGCCCAGGGAGGTGGTGGAAGCCTCATCCTGGAATTTCAAATGCCAGGCTGGATGTGGCTCTGAGCAACCTGAGTGTGAGGTGTACCTTCCCATGGCAGGAGGTGTGAGAGACTAAAGCTTGTGTCTCCTGCTGTGACTCAACAAAGATAAAATCACTTGCTGTTTGTCCAGACAATAGCTGATGTGCGTTGGGCAGAGCCACTGGAAGGACTCTTGGAAGGTGCAAAGATAACATTGCTCACGGGACTGCAGCTGGCCTACAACAATGGTCCAAGGGCCCAGCATTCACACCTTCAGGACAAGATCATTTCCAGCCATCAGATACCCCAGGAAAGGACAATGGTTCCTGATATGTAAAGAGTGCGTGGGGAGCTAGATGGAGCAGGAGGAGGCGGAGGCCTTCCCCCTCCATCCAGTGGCTGCCCAAACTCACCTGAGCACACAGAAGGATTTCCTGGGGAACGATACCTGGACCTAAAGATGATTTCCCAGAACGATATCCTGGGGAACAACACCTGGACGCTTGCCTAAGGGCTAAAAAACTGTATAAAAGACTGGAGCAACTGCTGGCTTTTGGAGGAGAAAATTGGAGAAGCAAGATGCAGAAGGAAGCAGACGGCAGCACACGCTGGAAACATCCCGGGGCCAACACAATGGATCTTGGACTCTCCGTGCCCTAAGTTCCGCCTGCTGCAACTCATGGAGCTGAAGAAGCTGCCCGGAGGACCTCATCCCTTCTACAGCCAAAGCCTCAGCACCCTTCCTCTGCAGACCCAACATCTCCTGCAGCACCGTTTCTCTACAGACCCAACATCTCCTGCAGCACCTTTCCTCCACAGACTCAAACTGTCTTGGGGGGTGAGGGGTGTGGTAATATAATTCCTTTCCTTTAATCTCCCTCTTCTCTCTTCTCTCTTTATTTTCTTTCTCTCTCCACCTGTAGTTATGTAATAAATAGTCTAGCTGTTGATATTTTGGCCTCGTTTGTGCCTCTAATTTCACAACACGGGAATATTCATTAAAAACCTCAATCTCTTTCCCTCTCCGGATCGAGACAGGAGGTTGGAACTAAATGATCTTTGAGGTCCCTTCCAATCCTAACAATTGTATGATTCTATGATTCTACGATCTTCAGTCTGGGAAAACAGATCTTGTTGACATTGATACAAAGCTCCACTTGTCCAAGCTCGGTCATCAGGGAGGGCTGAAGATGGCACACAGGGCCAGCGTGGGTGGCAGGGGCAGTGAGCAAGCCTGAGCTTGGGAAGAGTCAATCACTGATTTAAGCATGGTGCTCAGGTTTCACGTTGGTTTGAGCCTGCTTTTCTTCGCAGCAAAGAGGTAGTAGGGGTTTGGCTCTGGGAGAAAGCCAGGATATTGAAGCAGATTCTTGAAGGGAACTGCTGTGCTGCAGCTTATTTTAGTAGTGTGACAGAAACAGCTCTGCTGTTTCCTCAACAGACTGGATTTCTCCAAATGATTTCTGAATTTATATAGTGATTTTTTTTCTCCTACAGAAAGAAGGAGGCCCATGACAGTTCTCTGCCCATGATGTTTCTGTGAATGAAATTTCCTGAAATAATACACTGACTTTTAATTGTAACATAGCAACTAAAACATTGACAAGAAGCTCAGTTTAAACATCTCAGAAAATGTATCAGTGCAGGGGAATCCTAAATGTTGCAGAATAATAAAGACATTTAAACTTTCTTTTCTATGTCTGAAGTAAATTTCCTTGTTCTCTGGCCAGTGTCAAAGCTGTGAGACCTAGGAGCATGGCACCAATCCCACCTACTTCCCTGCTGTACAAAGACACACACCTCCTCAATGCTTAAATACTGATGATATATTTCTGCTCTGGAGTGATAGCTTGTGTTGTGTGGCTGGGATAATGTATGTCTGCTGTCATCGTCCTTGTCAGCCGCTGCTGTCACTTAACAGAAGATAAGTAAATCCGTGATGATGCACTTCCCAGAGAGAGCAGGGCTTAAATATTTCATCGCTTCAGACACTGAAACATCTTCTCCTTTTGAGTCCTTTTCTAGTGGTCATATCCTCTCAGACGCTCCCAACCCCGGAGAAGAGCAAAGGTTGCCTGGGTTCCTGAGGCCACAGGGGAAACACCAGTGGTGAAGTCCCTGCACCTGGGGTAAATCAAGCTGCTGCTTCACTCCCAGCATATTTAAAAGTAAGAACTCAAGGAAAGAGAAAAATATCTTTTCTTTTTTTGACATGCCTGTCAAGGCAGTTTAACCTGTGTTGTGCAGGCCAGGGACAGGTGGGCTAGCACCCATCTTGGACTGTTTGTGTGACAAGTTACTGAGCACCTGATGCCAGGGAGTGACCATCTCCAGCAATGTGGTGACTCATTTCATGTGAGCAAAGCATTGGAAACCATCAGCTGTGATTGTAATTAGGTAAATTGTTTCATGGTGTTCCTATAGTGACGGGCCACTGAACCCTGGAGATGAGCTTGGTGGTCATTCCTACAACCCCTGCAATATTCCACCCTCTTTGTCCTCCGAGGTGTTTCTCAAAAGCCATTGCTAGCAAAGTCTCAGACTATTGATTGCTTGGAGACAGGAATAAATGTTGACATTTAGATTTCTTTGCTCTCCTGGGATTTCCTGGAATTGCCTGTAGGAACTTTATATTGCAAGGATACCAATTTGTTGAAGTTTTCTCAGATAGTTCTTATTTTTATCATAGGTAAGCAGTTGTTCTAGGGGGATGTGAAAGATGAAAGAAAATCCCCTGAAAAACAAGGTCTTGGATACTTTGGCTCTTTTAGACAAACTACCCACAGAAACAAAGGGAAATGAAAGTGTCTCTTTCTTTTTTGTTTGTTTCACACCAGAAGACAGAGAAGACCCATCCTGCCAATACTGCTCATGAAAAAAAAAGTCCTTCTTTTCCAGAAAGCCTTAATGAGCCACAAATGTTCACAAACCAGGGAGATGCACAAACATGCACTTCTGAAAAGTAGTTTCCTTCTTATTTACCTCATGTTTCCCAAAAGCTAAAGGCTTTCTATGCAGTTATGAAGAACAGAAGGATTTGGGGGTTTTGAAAGCAGAGATTTAAGTGCCACATGTGATTCAGAGCTGGAACTTGGAAAAAAAATTAGCATGAGCAGTTGTGACACTTCTAAGCCTATAGGTAACTGCACAGGCATTGAATCTTCATCCTTTCTTCTTTGTATAATCTAACCTCCTTCCTTTGCTGTGCTTTTTATCTGGACAATAAGTACACAGCATCTTCCATATAGGGATATTCCTATATAGGTGTGTGGTTCCACTTACTCTGGTGTCTGAGGATTTGTATCTGGACTTCAGTAGAAGTTTTAAGGCTTTGCAGGTGCTGAAGCTTTCTGCTTCCCTATCATGTAAGGTGCAAAATGAGATGCATTTTCCTGAGGCCCTGCAGAATAGAATTAGTCCTTTATTCAGAGACCAATGTGTTCTAATTGCTTGTTGTAAACTATTACCTGGTTTGGTTTTTAGTTTTGTGGGGTTTTTGGTTTTTTTTTTCGTTTGAAAGTGTCACACCATCAAAAAAACTTCTTTCTGTGTTGCTTTATTCTATTTTAGAGCTGTCAGATAATTTCAACATATAAGGATAAAACATGACAGATGACTCAAATAGGTGACAGGTCATTCAATATTGATTATTCGTGTTCCCTGCTAATGAAACTCATGCCACTGTGGTTAAATCTTCTTTAACTGAGATACCTGACCTCCAAATGTTATAACCCCAGTTCTGGTTGCAGTCTATATTTATGTAGTAATGGGTTTGGTCCCAGGAGATGCTAAAGCCTGTAAATAAGGAATAAATTTTACTTTTCTTAATCTTGTTAATTTTATTTAGCCTTCCGGTCATCCAGGAGGAGTTGCAAATGTGTTGTAGGACAACAACGGTATAGAGTTGTTTTAGATGGAAAAGACCTCTAAGATCATAAAGTCCAACCAGTGACTTAACATCACCATGACCATGAAACCATGTCCTGAAGTGTTGTGTCTATGTGGTTTTTGACCACCTCCATTGATGGTGACTCCACCACCTCCCTGGGCAAACTATTCCAATACCTGACCACCCTTTCAGCAGAGAAACTTTCCCTAATATTCAATCTAAACCTCCCCTTGTGGAATTTCAGGCCATTTTCTCTCATTCTATCACTTGGCACTAGGAAGAGACTGACGTCCCCCTCACTCCAGCCTCATTTCAGGTAGTTGTAGAGAACAATGAGGTCTCCCCTCAGCCTCCTCTTCTCCAGACTTAACAATCCCAGTTCACTCAGCTGCTCCTCATAAGACTTGTTCTCCAGACCCCTCATCAGCTTATAATGAATTAGAGAAATGGCCTGAAGTTCAATCGTCGTATGTGTGCAGGCAGAACAAGGAACTGTACAAAATGTTGGTTACAGACCAACTGACAACATGAACCCATGGGGCTCTTCTCTTATGACATGTCAGGCACAAATGTCCTACCAGGATGGTAAGCAGGAAAATTTGTCTATAAGATGTGCAATGTGACTACCAGGCTACTCAGCAAGGCCTCAGCTTCATGGCTGGCTCTTTGACACTATACTATAAGAGAACAGTGGACCCACTGTGTGAAAGACAGAGTGGAGCAACAAGAGCAACCAGAAGCCTTGGAAATCTTAATGTAAGAGAAAACACAGGCAACTGATCTGTTCAATCTAGAGGACAGAAGACTTATCAGATGTAAAACTCTTAGCTATTAAAAAAGCTGCAAAAGAGAAGGGAATAAATCATTCTCTCTGGAGATGTGACAAATAATAGTCTTGAAGTGCAGCCAGAGAAATTGCACTTAGACATGAGGAAAAGCTTGTCTAGGATAAAGCCCACTGGCCAGTAGCACACATGCTGAGAGATGAGGAGTGGGAGACAGCAACACCAGGGGCCCTGGGCTGCTCCCCCTCCTAAAATGCCCCCATTTCCTGCAGCCAGGCATAGCTGGAGGCACATCAGAAACCCATTTTGCATCCATTTTACATCCAACACTAAGAATGGAAAAGAAAAAGGCACTGTCTCCACCATCCATCCCTTGCTCCTGCCAGGACAGCCCCTTGGACACCCTGGACCACAGAGGCTATTGGTAAGCCCAGGCTCAGATAACAGTGACTTGCTGTTTGCAATTTTCCCAGCTGGAGGGACTAACATGCCTTCCCACTAGATGACTTACACAGAGGGCATTTCCACTGCTCAGGGGAAGAAATATTCCCCAGCCCTTATTACTGTGGCAACAGTACAGTGTCTATTTTTAACAGCAAGCTGCCATTATAATTTGCTTGCTAAAAATAAACCTATTTCAAATGCAATTCATTACCCAGGACATTAGGGTTAAAGGCAATTTATACTTCAGTCAAGAAGAAAAATCTTTAAGAGACAGATTGGTTCATGCAAATATCTGTGGCTCGCATTCAGTGCATGTGGTATCAGTGGAGATGGTGCTCTGCTTTCAGTCAATTGATGGGACAGCTCACAAGATTCAGGAAGCTGTTGAGGAGCTTGGTGCAAAATCCTGCTTTAGCTTAATGAAAAACGTGGCCATGACCATGTAAGAAGAAAATTAAAAACCGATGTGTGATGTTAGAAACAGTTCTCCCATGTAACTGCAGCACAGCAGACCTGGAACAAACGGGATTTGGGGAGGGTCTACTCTTTATTATATTGACCATAATGGCTTCTATAGAATCATAGAATTGTTAGAGTTGGAAAGGACCTCAAGGATCATTTAGTTCCAATCTCCTGCCATGGGCAGGGACACCTCACACTACATCAGGTTGCTCAGAGCCAGATCCAGGCTGGCCTTCAAAACGTCCAGGGATGAGTCTTCTACCACCTCCCTGGGCAACCTGTTCCAGTGTCTCAACACCCTCATGGTGAAGAATTTCTTCCTAACATCCAGTCTGAAGCTACCCATTTCTAGCTTGGATCCATTCCCCCTAGTCCTATCACTGCCTGACACCCTACAAAGCCCCTCACCAGATTTCTTGTAGGCCCCCTTCAGATACTAGAAGGCCACAATAAGGTCTTCTCAGAGCCTTCTCCTCTCCAGACTGAATAGCCCCAACTCTCTCAGTCTGTCCCCATAGGAGAGGAACTCCAGCCCTCTGATCACCCTCATGGCCCTTCTCTGACCATGCTCCAGCACATCCAGATCCTTCTTGTAATAGGGGTTTCAGAACTGGATGCAGTATTCCAGTCTCACCACAATGGAGGAGAGGGGGAGAATCACCTCTCTCAACCTGCTGACCACACTTCTCTTGATGCAGCCCAGGGTACAATTTGCTTTCTTAAAATGTCAACATCACTGCTTCTTGCTCATAGAATAGGACAATAATTTTGAATCAGAAAATGCGATTACATAAAGATTTTGAAGTGGGTTTTGATGAGCTGCTGAGCCAGCAGTTGGATGGTGATTGCTCATGAACCTGTCCTTCATGAATTGCCATTCTCTTTTAATTTCTTTAAAAAATAGTTCTGGCTTCAAATAACTTTGGTGGAAACAAGGTATTTCAAGCACAACTTGTTTGTCTTGATGACACTTTTAGCAAGAAGATTTCTCGGGCATGTAGGAAATTACTGCTCTGAATCAGGGTTCACAATTAGGAACTGAAGCTGTGGGCTCACATACCCCTCTGAGTGCCCCTCTCTCCTTCCCGTTATAATTCAGAACGAAAATAACATACTATAAATAAATAACTAGCCATACAAATACAGAACAGACTCAGAGTCTTCAAGATGTTTTTTGGTTGGTTTTTTTTTTTGGGGGGAGGTAGTGGGGAGGGAAGCAAAGCTTTTATTTCCAGCTGCTGCCAATGAGCAGGATGAAGCAGGTCTGATTTTCTCCACTAGAGGGCAGTGCTGCACCTGCAGTGTCCAGCTCGCTCCCAGCAACACTGAGCACTACCAGAAAGAAAATTAAATGTTCCTTACAATGTAATTCAAAACAATGTGAAATTGGAATATGTCAGAAATTGTTGTTAAATGTTCAAATTTGAAAAAAGATAATAACGTCTTCGGTTTAGGATCTGTAAGTAAGCAATATTTTGAAATTACCAGACTGTATTCCCCACAGCAAACTGCTGGCTGTCAGCTTATGGCTTGGGCAGCAACACTCTGTACTGGTTTAGGAACTGGATAGAGGGCCAAGCCCAGAGAGTGGTGGTGAATGGCGCCATATCCAGCTGGAGGCCAGTCACCAGTGGCGTCCCACAGGGATCAGTGCTGGGCCCCATCCTATTTAACATCTTCATTGATGATATGGATGAGGGGATTGAGACAGTCATCAACAAATTTGCAAATGACACCAAGCTGGGAGCAGATGTTGGTCAGTTAGAGGGCAGAAGAGCTCTCCAGAGGGACCTCGACCCACTGGACAGATGGGCAGAGTCCAACAGGATGGCATTCAACAAGTCCAAGTGCCAGGTGCTGCACTTTGGCCACAACAACCCCATGCAGAGCTAAAGGCTGGGGTCGGAGTGGCTGGAGAGCTCCCAGACAGAGAGGGACCTGGGGGTGCTGATCGACAGCCACCTGAACATGAGCCAGCAGTGTGCCCAGGTGGCCAAGAAGGCCAACAGCATCCTGGCCTGCATTAGGAATAGTGTGGCCAGCAGGAGCAAGGGAAGTCATTGAGCCCCTCTACTCTGCTTTGGTTAGGCCACACCTTGAGTACTGTGTCCCATTCTGGGCCCCTCAGTTTAAGAAGGACATCGAGACACTTGAACGTGTCCAGAGAAGGGCAACAAGGCTGGTGAAAGGCCTTGAGCACAAGCCCTATGAGGAGAGGCTGAGGGAGCTGGGGTTGTTTAGCCTGGAGAAGAGGAGGCTCAGGGGAGACCTCATTGCTCTCTACAACTACCTGAAGGGTGGTTGTAGCCAGGAGGGAGTTGGTCTCTTCTCTCTAGCAACCAGCACCAGAACAAGGGGACACAGTCTCAAGCTGCAACAGGGAAGTTTAGGCTCGAGGTGAGGAGAAAGTTCTTCACCAAGAGAGTCGTTCACTATTGGAATGGGCTGCCCAGGGAGGTGGTGGAGTTACCATCCCTGGAGGTGTTCAAAAGGGCATTGGACATGGCACTTGATGCCATGGTCTAGTCGTGGGGTCTGTGGTGACAGGTTGGACTCAATGATCTTGAAGGTTTCTTCCAACCTTAGCGATACTGTGATACTGTATTCCAGAAAAGATTTAAATCTTCTCATTTATCTGAAAAATGTGGGGGTTTCTCTATGTTGTTTTGCACTGTACATAGGAAATACTTTAAATTAAACCACAGCCTGTTTAACATCAGAAAGTATATCTGTAAAATGCTTCTGATGATTCACAGTAATTTGTGTTCAATCTGCAAAACCCCACACCTTACTGTCCCCAAGGTAGCTTGATGGTAGCATCCTTTGCTAACTGCAAATATGTGAAACAAAATTCAGAGAAGGAGCCAAGAGCCCAGGTATGTCTCCTACCTTGGAAATGCTACTGGGGGAATTCCACAGCTGTGGGACAAAGAAGAATCTGAACATGGAAGGATGGCTTCTTATGTATACATTCTTGGAACTTCAGCACTTCCTTGTTGCTCAATTTATCAGAAATGCCACCAAAGCAGCACAGGTTAAACTACAGATACAGTTACTGAAGTTTTTGTTTCCAGGAATGGGGAGTGTGCTAACACTGGAGCCCACTGGCAAGAGATCTGGGTTCGGGGTGGGTGATCCCAGGAAGTTGGCTGATATTGCCACTAGGCTCTATTTTGCAGAACTCCATTTCCATCTGCTCTTACTGACCAAGTAAGAGAGCATTAGTGGGAGATGTTCTGCTCCCACTGAAATGCAGCCACATGTGGGGTGTGCTGCAATGAGTCCCTCCTTTCATGAGAGGACCTGTTTGCCCCCCTGCTCACCACTGCATTGCTCTGGCAACTCCAACATGTTGTTTCTTACTGGCCTTTTGCTGCAGGTTCTTAAACCAAAACTATTTTCCATTTGCCAGTTCCCTGTTGTTTTCTGGCCTCTGTGTCACAGACTCAGAAAACTGTGGAGGTTGGCAGGGACCTCTCTCTGGGGTAGCTTGTCCTACCTCACTGCTCAGAGCAGGCTGTACAGGGCTGTGTCCAGTATCTCCAAGGATGGATGCTCCAACACCTCTCTGAGCTGCCTGCTCCAGTGCTTGAAAATGCTCACCATAAAAAGTTTTTTCTTCTGTTTAAATGGAATTTCTTCTATGTTGCTTTGTGCCTGTTGTGTCTAGTGCTGTCCCTGGGCACCAGTAAGGAGAGTCTAATTCTTGCGTCTTTAAGGATACCTGTGGTAAAGGCACATTCTGCCCAGATACTAGATCTGGTCCCAGCATGTGGACAGGTTTCCCCTCCTTCAGGACAAAAGCCAAGGCATTAGCCAGGCCAGCACGCACTCAGCGCATGCAGTGCTTGTGCAATTACCAAGTATGGGCATAATTCCAGCTTCACGCTTTCTATAGGCTGAAGCCAGTTGTCTATGAGAGTGCCCATTGGTCAAACCCAGCCTCGAGGAATCTATAAGTATCACCCCTGCTGGTAAACAAGTTGCCCTCTCTTTTACTTTTTCTCTGTATTTGCTTGAGAGAACAACTCTCGAGCTACAGCCTCTGTCATTGAGCTCATTGTTATTAGCTTCTATTATACATGCCTGCGTACTGAAAGCCTCTGCATCGTGAGGAGCAATCCTGAGGATCCTAGAGGGAGGACCTTCACTGAGCCCAAGAAGCCAGCGTCGCCACAGGCAGTCGTACCGACCGGGAGAGCCCACCGTGCTACCGGAGGACTGGACCAACCCCAAGGGTAAGATCTGCCCAGCTGTCGGGGAGAAGGGACTTGATAGAGACTAAGTCCGCATATACCTAGCCCCGCCATAGCAGGAGAAGAGCCGCCACGTGTGCTGCTCTGAGCCCTGTAAACCTCAGGGAAGACTAAAGCATTGTTCGTGCCTATACTGCACTGAACCCGGGACCATTCCAAGCGTCCTGCTTTTCCTTTAAGCCCAGTAATGGAGAAGCCGTAGCTCAACACAGCCGCATTCTCTCCCCGAGGCTGTTTACCTCAGCACCCTGACTCGTCACCACAGGGCTGAACCCATAGCTATTGTTTGCTGTCGTTGTCCAACCAGGAACCTCTGAACCCGCCTACCAGCAACCATCGCGCCCCCTGCCATGCAAGCCGACTCCCAGGGACGGCCCATGGGGCCAAATTCGACCAGGACCTATCCCTATTGTCTGGAGGGAACCGACCAGGTCCTGAAGGGAACCTGCTTCTGAGCTAAGCCCAGGTTCCAGTATTCCCTCTCCACTGCTGCGGAGAGAGGAGACAGTGACCCAACACTGCCATCCAAGTCCACTAAGAGCCGGTCCTGTGACAGTAGTCAGCCGGACCTCTACCTTGCTACAAACAACAGCTACAGAGTATCTTCCACATGCTTTCCATCCACTAGCACTCAGTTCAAAATATCCACGTGCAGCAGAGTAATCACTAACATATAGAGATTGCAATATTGCTATATATAGCCAGAAGCCGCCCGCGTTCCGCCGAGTCGCCATCTAGTGGCCAAGAGGCAGAACTGCACCCTTCATTATACAAAATATAGAAATAGTCTGTAGATAGTCTAGTTAAGTTCTAATCATAATACTGAACCACTTATAGAATGTATTTCACGAACATGCACTAGAACATGCATATAAGTTGTTGATTCATCGGTTATTAATAATTTGATAATTAATAAAACTATTTTCATAATTCATGTTTCATAGTAATAAATTTAATAACCTCTTCACAACAATACCCTATCAAGTACTTAGACACACTGAATTTTCTCTATTCCCATCTCTGTCAGCCTTTCCTCATAAGACAGATACTCCAGTCCCTTCATCATCCTAGTGGTCCTTCACTGGGCTCTCTCCAGTATGCCCACATTTTTCTTGTACTGGGGAGCCCAGCACAGCACTCCGGGTACAGACTCAACAGTGCTGAGCAGAGGATCCTGTGAACCTCCTTTGCCAAGGACACATTACTGTCTCTTTGTCAGGCTGGTGCCCACTAGGACCTCAGGTCTTTTCCTACCAAGTTGCCTTCCAGCTGGGTGGCCCCCAGCATGCACTAATGTGTGGGTTGTTCCTCTCCATGTGCAGGACTTAGGGTTTCCCTGTGTTGACCTTCAAAGGGTTCTGTCCACTCATTTCTTCAGCCTGCCAAGGTCCTCTGGATAGCAGCACCATTGAGCTGGACCTCACAACACTGATCCCAACCCTTTAAACCTGAGAGTTCAGCCACTTTCAATCCACCTCACTGTCTACCTAGCTAGCTCACACTTTATCAGCTTGTCTGTGAACCTGTTATGGCAAACACTTGTCAAAAGCCCTGCTAAAGTCAAGATAAACCCCTTGACCACTGCGATGGTCATGTTGCCATATCAGGTTTTCAGGTTTGTTAAGTGTGATTTCCCATTTGCAAATCCATATTGACTAATTCCTATCACCTTCTCATCTTTTGTGTCTGCTCAGTCACCTCCCCAGGGACTGAGGTAACACTGACATGTCTATTTCTCCCCACATCCTCCCACTTGGAGATAGGAATGCCATGCTGCGACCGGTATAGGCTGTGCCTTTAAAAAAGGGACACTTTCTGAACACTCTGGCTGAATGTTTTGATATTATAAATGAAAACAAAGATATGCTAAACCAATTTCATTGGTAGAACCCGGCTGTAAGTTCTAGCTTAGTCTTTCAGTCGGGGGGGGGGGGGGGGGGGGGGCAGGCAGTCTGCTTCTTCCCCCTGTACTGTGAGCTGGCCCGTTTCTCTCTCTCTGAAGCAACAGCTTGCTACGCAGGGACGATCTTTGCTAACCAGATAAGAAAACTAACTTTTGCATTCGCTTTTAGAGCTTAACAAAGTTTTCCCCTTTTAATTACCTTCCTTTCTCTCTCTCTCTAACCCTTTTGGGAAAAAGGGGCGGTAGGGAGGGAGAAAGGAGGGACAGGCCGAACTCCCCTGGCCGCAGGGGGGTTGGGGAAAGGTCTCCTGTATTACATACATTGCTGCATATTTCTGTATATATTGTAAATATTGTATATTTTTGTACATATTCATTGCATTCCATTTTCTGCTTGTAAAATATAGCTTTCATCTGCTTCTCCGGCTGAGTTAGCTGTGGATTCTTTTGTGTGTGTGGGGGGAAACCTTCCTACTCCACCACATATTTTTAATTGGCGCCCAACGTGGGGCTTGTGGATAATTGCTGTCCAGAAGCAGGGCTAAAAGGTTGCTTGATTTATTGCCTGCTCGAGTTGGAGTTGCAAACATGAAAATGTTTTGGCTTTTAGAGCATCTGTTCTTTTCAATTTTTGGGGTCCTTATCTATAAGCATGTTCTGGGATTGATTTTCGATCGCTCAGGCAGATACTTGATGTATAAATTGTATTTATGGTTTAAGTGTAAGATTCAGCTTCTTTATGACCGGTGCCTGGGATTCTTTTAGCTTAACAGATATGGGAATGTGACCTCCAGCACTCTGCCCATAGAGATAAAGGACTTTAGGATCCCGGCAGGCGAAAGGGTTGTTTTAAGTGATGGCTGGGATCCAAAGGTGATTTATTTGATGTGTGCAATCCTGCTGTGGGTGATAAGTAATGTGTACTTGTTATATACTCTGTATCGTGAGAAAAAAGTATCAAAAGCTTGCTTTGTAATTAAGCGTAGATTGAAAAGGAGAAAGCATAGCTCTAACTCTACCCCAGAAATGTCTAGTGATGAGGAAAATGCAGAATCTGTGTCAGTTGAGGATAAAGTTAAAAAGTCCATCGGAAAGGCTGCTCTGAACGGTGTTGTTGGTGGCTCTGGCAATCAGCCAGCAGCAGCGGCAGCTCCTAACATAGCGGCTCCCACGTCCTCGGCAGCCATTAATGAGGCAAAGCCATTTCCTCCTTCTTCTTCGGCAGGACCGGAAGTGTCCTCCACAGCAGCTGATTCATCTCAAAACCTGTCAGCTTCTATTAAGCCAGCTGTAAATCCAAACACAGCTCCAGTTAAGCAGATAGCTGTTTTAAGTACGAGAGGAAAAAAGGGCAAAGCTGATCCAGATGCTGATGGGGAAGAGCAGCAGGATCCTGGTGAGGGAACTTCTGCTCAAAGAGACCCTGCCGAGATGGAGGAAAAGGTTTGTCTTAAAGATATAGCTGAGTTATTGAGATCATCACTGGATGGAGATGCAGGGCAAATTGCTGATAAGAGAACAACTAAAGGTGGTACTCCTGACCTTAAGCAGATTCTTAGGAGAGTGACAGTAAGATTATTGGGACAAGAACTTCAGGAAGATGAGGCAGAGGAGGAGGAGTCAGATGACATTGAGAGCTGTTCTTCACCCAGGGAGGAATTGAGGAATGTGCGTAAAGATTACATCAGAGCAGATAAGGAGCCAATCCTAGCTTGGCTTGGTAGATGCTATGATACAGGTGCTCCAGCTCTGGTAGTTGGAGACAAGTCAGCAGCCCAACTAGGAACTCTCTCAAAGGATAATGGAATAGATAGACATCTAGGCAGGACTCTCGGTAATGTTACTCTCTGGATACGCCTTTTAATGGCAACTCTCATGAGGTATCCTTCCCGAGATGATCTTCCATGGAATGCCAAACCCTGGACTACCATAGATGAGGGAATTAAGCGTCTGAGAGAATTTGCTGTTAGAGAGGTACTCTATGGTAACCATGAGACTCTGAATCCTGATGAAATTCCTGTAGGAACTGGTCTTGCTAAGAAGCTCATCAAACTTGCTCCTCCTAATTATGCAAATATTCTGGCAAGCAGAATTGTGGCAAGAAATTATGGTGGTGCTTCTCCTACGGTTGGCCAATTCACTGATCAAATGAGACAACTGGAGGATAGCATGACACGTGTTTCTTTGGTTTCAGCCATTGAAACTCTGTCTGGAAAAATTGAGAATTGCATGAAAGAGCTGAAGGATGAATTTAAAAATACATTCTCCCAATTGGCACAAAGAGATAATTCCAATTCTTCCTCCAGATGGATACAGGTTTCCTCTGTGAGGAATAGACGGCCTCCAAGGATGTCATTCCAAAACAGGTCATTCCAAAACAGGTCATTCCAAAACAGATCCAACCAAAACAGACCACCAAGGCAATCACGTGCGAGTATTTGGATAACTCTGCGTGATCAGTTTGGTGAGAACATGAACAGATGGGATGGTCAACCAACTGCTAATCTTTTCAGGAGACTGAGGGAACTGCAAGGTGGCAGAACCCGAGGTAGCAATACCAGAAGGGTAGCTGTTACTTCTACAGTTCCCCAGGACAACTCTAATAGCTCCAACAGTGGCTCCAGTTCTAACACTGCACACTGTGCTCATTGCACATGTGGGCATGTTCCCCATAACTAGGGATGCCCTGCCTCCCGCCAGGGGAGGAGAGGGGTAACAGAGATAACAGAATCTATTGGGATGTGTACATCCAGTGGCCTGGCACTTCACAATTTCAGAAGTACAGGGCCTTGGTTGACACAGGAGCTCAGTGCACCATAATGCCATCAAATTATCAGGGATCAGAAGCTATAACTATTCTGGGAGTCACTGGTGGATCTCAAGAGTTAACTAAGGTGGAGGTTGAAATAAGTTTAACTGGTAAACAGTGGAGAAAGCATACAGTTGTGACCGGACCTGACGCACCTTGTATTTTGGGAATTGATTTTCTGAGAGAAGGGCGTTTCAAAGACCCTAGAGGTTACAAATGGGCTTTTGGAGTAGCATCTGCAGAAATTGATGGACAAAAGCTGAAGCTGTCTGTTAGACCTGAGCTTTCTGATGAATCTGCAGTTGTGGGACAACACAAGATTCAGGACATTAAATTGCCGGTTGCTTCTCAGACTGTGCATCACAGACAATACAGAACCAACCGTGACTCTTTGTTGCCCATTCAGAATCTGATTCGTCAGTTGGAGAGTCAGAAAGTCATCAGCAAAACTCATTCACCTTTCAACAGTCCAGTGTGGCCTGTACGAAAGCCGAATGGAGATTGGCGTCTGACAGTCGACTACCGAGCCCTGAATGAAGTAACTCCACCTATGAGTGCAGCAGTACCAGACATGATGGAACTGCAGTATGAGCTGGAATCCAAAGAGGCCAAATGGTATGCTACCATAGACATTGCTAATGCCTTCTTCTCTATTCCCATAGCAGAGGAATGCAGGCCTCAGTTTGCTTTCACCTGGAGAGGAATCCAGTACACCTTCAACAGATTGCCAATGGGCTGGATCCATAGCTCCAGCATCTGTCATGCAGTGATCCACGATGCTCTGGAGGAAGGTGGTGCTCCAGAACACATCCAGTTCATCGATGACATCATCGTCTGGGGTAAAACTGCTGAGGAAGTCTTCGAGAAAGGTAACAAAATCATTGACATTCTTCTGAATGCAGGTTTTGCCATCAAGCGAGACAAGGTGAAAGGACCTACCAGAGAGATCCAGTTTCTGGGAGTGTGGTGGCAGGATGGACGCCGACACATTCCAGTGGATGTGGTAAACAGAGTCTCTACCATGGCAAATCCCATGAACAAGCAAGAAACTCTACGTTTCTTGGGGATAGTGGGATTTTGGAGACTGCACATTCCTGGATACAGTCAGATTGTGAAACCTCTGTATGATGTGACTCGAAAGAGAAACCATTTCCACTGGGGACCTGAACAACAAGCAGCCTTTGACCAGATAAAGCAAGAGGTAGTGCAAGTAATGGGTCTGGGACCTGTCCGAGATGGTCCAGACATTAAGAACATTTTGTACGTGGCTGCAAGTGACAATGGTCCAACCTGGTGCTTGTGGCAAAGAGCTCCAGGTGAGACACGTGGACGACCTCTTGGTTTCTGGAGTCGAGGTTACAGAGGTTCAGAGGCTAATTATACTCCAACGGAGAAAGAGATTCTAGCTGCCTATGAAGGAGTAAAAGCAGCTTCTGAAGTAATTGGAACTGAATCACAACTTCTCTTAGCTCCCAGATTACCAGTTTTGAATTGGATGTTCAAAGGCAAAGGTTCCACACCACATCATGAAACAGATTCCACCTGGTCTAAGTGGATGGCTCTGATAACACAGAGAGCTCGAATGGGAAATCTTGACAGACCTGGTCTAGTGGAGGTGATCTCAAGTTGGCCTGAAGGTACCAACTGTACCAAACCTCCAGAGGAGAGAGTAATTCGTGCCGAGGAAGCTCTTCCTTACAATGACCTTTCTGATGATGAAAAGCAATATGCTTTGTTCACAGACGGTTCCTATCGTCTTGTCGGGAACAAGCGAAGGTGGAAGTCTGCAGTGTGGAGCCCAACACGCCGAGTTGCAGAGGCGAAGGATGGAGAAGGAGAATCCAGTCAATTTGCAGAGGTAAAAGCTGTCCAGCTAGCTCTCGACGTAGCTGAACGTGAGAGATGGCCAAAGCTTTATCTCTACACCAACTCATGGATGGTAGCCAATGCTCTGTGGGGTTGGCTAAAGAACTGGAAAAAAGCATGGTTGGCAGAGGAAAGGAAAGCCCATTTGGGCAGCTGACCTGTGGCAGGACATTGCTGATCGAATCGAGAGAATTCCAGTGAAGGTGAGACACATTGATGCTCACATTCCTAAGAGCAAAGCTACTGAGGAACAGCAACACAACCATCAGGCAGATCTAGCTGCAAGAGTTTCTCCAGTAGACATGGACTCTGATCTGGATCTCGATTGGAAACACCGAGGTGAGATATTCTTAGCTCGGTGGGCTCACGATTCGTCAGGACATCAAGGCAGAGATGCAACATACCAGTGGGCACGTGACAAATCCATAGACATTTCCATGGATGCTATCACACAAGTCATCCATGACTGTGACATATGTGCTGCTATTAAGCAGGCAAAGCGACTTAAGCCCTTATGGTATGGTGACAGATGGTCCAAGTACAAGTATGGTGAAGCTTGGCAAGTTGACTACATCACTCTACCACGTTCTCGTTCTGGTAAGCAGTATGTGCTTACTATGGTAGAGGCAAACACTGGATGGTTGGAAACTTATCCAGTTCCCCATGCAACTGCACGCAACACCATTCCAGCCTTCCTGTAGGCCCCCTTCAGATACTGGAAGGCCACAATGAGGTCACCTCGGAGCCTTCTCTTCTCCAGACTGAACAGCCCCAACTCCTTCAGTCTGTCCTCATAGGAGAGGTGCTCCAGCCCTCTGATCATCCTCGTGGCCCTTCTCTGGACACGCTCCAGCACGTCCACATCCCTCCTGTAATAGGGGCTCCAGAACTGGACGCAGTACTCCAGGTGGGGTCTCACCAGAGTCTGAGTAGAGGGGGAGAAGCACCTCCCTTGACCTGCTGGTCACACTTCTCCTGATGCAGCCCAGGATCTGATTGGCTTTCCGGGCTGCAAGTGCACATTGAGAGCTCATGTCGAGCTTCTCGTCCACCAGCACCCCCAAGTCTCTCTCTCAGGGCTGCTCTCCAGCCAGTCACTGCCCAGCCTGGATTTGTGCCTGGGATTGCCTGGACCCAGATGCAGGACCATGCACTTGGTCTTGTTGAAGCTCATGAGGTTGGCTTGTGCCCACCTCTCCAGCCTGTCCAGGTCCCTCTGGATGGCATCCCTTCCCTCAGTGTGTCCACTGCACCACACAGCTTGGTGTCATCAGCAAACTTGCTGAGGGTGCACTCGATGCCACTGTCCATGGCACCCACAAAGATGTTGAACAAGACAGGTCCCAGGACTGATCCCTGAGGGACTCTGCTTGTCACTGGCCTCCACTGGGACATGGACCCGTTGACAGCCACTCTTTGGGTGCGGCCATCAAGCCAATTCTTTATCCATCTAGTGGTCCATCCATCAAACCCATGTGTCGCCAGCTTGGAGACCAGGAGGTGGTGCGGGACAGTGTCAAAGGCTTTGCTCAAGTCCAGGTAAACAACATCAGTTGCTCGCCCCTCATCTATTAATGCTGTCTCCTGATCATAGAAGGCCACCAGGTTTGTCAGGCAGGATTTTCCCTTGGCAAAGCCATGCTGACTATTCCAAATCACCTCTTCACTGTTCTTCTGAGTCATTAGTGCCTCCAGGAGGATCTGCTCCATGATCTTTCCGGGCACAGAGGTGAGACTGACTGGCCTGGAGTTCCCCCGGTTCCTCCTTCTTGCCCTTTTTGAAAATGGGAGTAATGTTTCCCCTTTTCCAGTCTGTGGGGACTTCCCCACTCTGCCATGACTTCTGGAATATAATAGAGAGGGGCTTGGCAACCTCATCTGCCAGTTCTCTCAGCACCCGTGGGTGTATCCCGTCAGGTCCCATGGACTTGAACACTTTCAGGTTCTTCAGGTGATCACCAACCTGAGCTTCACTTATGATGGGCAGTTCTTCCTCCCCGTCCCTGGCATCGTCTGCCATGACACCAGGAGTGTGGCTGGAGGCCCTTGCAGTGAAGACTGAGGTAAAGAAGTGATTGAGTACCTCAGCCTTTTCCACATCACTTGTGATTAATTCACCACTTTCCTTTCTGAGGTGGCCCACACCTTCCCTAGTCTTCTTGCCATTAATATACCTATAGAAATTCTTAGTGTTCCCTTTAACCCCCTGGCTAGATTCAGTTCAAACTCTGCTTTGGCTTTCCTAACCAGGCCTCTTGCTGCTCGGGCAGCTTCCTTATATACCCCCTGTTCTATCTGTCCTTCCCTCCACTTCCTGTAGAGTTTCTTTTTAAGTGATAGTGTGTCCAGCAGCTCCTTGTTCATCCAGGCAGGCCTCCTAGCATTCCTTCCTGCTTTTCTCCTTGTAGGTATACATAGCTCCTGGACACAGAGGAGGTGGTCCTTGAATACTGACCAGCTGTCCTGGGTCCCTCTTCCTCCAGGGCTTCATCCCACGACACTTTGGCCAGCAGATCCCTTCAGCGATCGAAGTCTGCACGCCTAAAGTCTAGGATCCTAAGCTTAGAATATGTCCTCCTGATTGCCCTGAGGAGATTAAATTCAACTGCTTCATGGTCACTGCAGCCAAGGCCGTCTCTGAGCCTCACATTTGTTACCAGCCCTTCCATGTTGGTGAGAATTCCTGTATGACTATGAGGAGAGATATACAGGAATCAGGAAGAAAATGATAGGGTAAAGAAAGCACATAGCAGAAAATGGAAAATGCTAAGCAAATAATGGTAACTGGGTAAACTGAGGAAGGACCTTGCACAGCCAGTTTTGTAGGCATGTTTAAGTTTCACATCACTCAATTATGATGAGACTTAGATGAACTTTTCCTCTTGATTTCTATCATGTTGAGTCTGTAATGAAATGGGTAGTCAGGCTTTGAAGACTGACTGATCCCTGCAGTGAGTTTCTGGCTGTTTCCTATGGTTGCTCCACTGTTGTAGCCCTATTGCCTGGAAACAGCTCTTTCTGCAGAAATAGGAATACCCTGGAGTTTTGTGTGTAGGCAGAACATCCCAACAGCTGAAGTAGAGATTCAGAGACAGATAGCTTTTAATCTCCAATAGTGACTATGGCACCACACTACAGCAGTATTTAAGCCACCCAGTCTTGCCCCAGTGCACAAACCTGATGGGCACTTGCTGCCTTGGGGAGGCAAAAAAATGGTGTTTAACACTCGAGGCAAGAGCTGGGGAAGACTGAGCTTTCAGGAAGCACAAGAAAGGAAAACAGGCAAGGTTGTGCTTTTCAAATAGTGGTACTATTTATGTTGGAGTAAAAAGTTGATGTCAATGACTAGGTGAATCCTGTGCCTTATAATTATTCTTGAGTCTTGGTTCTTAAGGTTTGTCTTGTACTTCTGCAATATGAAAGATCCTTTTGAATCTTCGTGTAAATGTTTGCCGTAGGAGTATAAAAAAAATACAGGGAAATCAGCAGCCCAGTGAGGTCAGAAATGTTCCAGGCCAAATCTAACACTTTACCAATAAATTGATTTGTGCAGGGTATAAATGGAAGGAAAATATTGTCCTTTACAAGGCTCCTGGTAGGTTTTGTGTTGTTTGTCTTTGCGTGTGTGTGTGTGTGTTTGGTTGGTCGGGTTCTGGGTTTTTTTTTGTTGGTTTGGTTTGTTGTGTTTGGTCTTTTTTTTTCTTTTTTTCCCCTCTTGTTCCACCTGTTCACTTATTTCTGTGACTTGCAGCTGTAGTTTAATGTATCTTCCCTGCTCAGAACTGTTTTTCTTTTTCCTTAGGTTTCATTTTACTCTGTACTCTATATTTTACTATGGTCAGTCTTTATCTCTGACCACACATGTCAGTACCAAAGTGTTTTCCCAAGAATAAAGCACTTTGTAAGACTGTTCCAAGGTTCAAATAGAGTTTGCCTTTCTGATAACACCCAGCTTACTAATTTCTACTGAGTTAATTTGGGGGAAAAAAAGCCGGGGGGAGGGGGAGTTAAAAAAGGAAAAAAACATTTAAAAAAAGTTAAGAAGTGGTATAGTCTGAGAAATTAAAAATAAATAAAGTTTCTCTCTGGAAAAATTACTAATACAGATATGACCAACTGATAAATTCTACATTAACAAAAAACTGACTTGAAAGCATACATAATTTTCCTTTTATACAAATGGATGTGGCCATGCCACATGATTTTAGCTCCCAGTTCACTTCTAAAGTGTAAAGATCAGTTGCATAACTTCAGAGATGCATTTAAGCCCAAAGGATGACAAGTATATTACAGCATCTTCAATCATAAGAAAAGTTTGAGGCTGACTTGGGACTCATAAGTTCTTTGACAGGAATTAAAGCTGTAAGGAGAAGCATCAAAATCCTCCTGCTGTCTCCAGAGGTCTGTTTTGCTCTTGCACTGCTGCCCAGCCCAGATGGGAGAGCTCGCAGCAGAGAGAGCCCAATGAACATACTTCAACACCTTTTGTACCTAGCAAGGTGAACGTGCTTTGTACTGTCTGGAGCTTCTGAGAAGTGGTTTTGAGGTCTGTGAGCTATCTGCAGAGAATCAATCACATTGTAATTCTGGGAGGAGGTACAAAAGCGAGAGGTAGAAAGGCTTATTCTTCATGTTAGTTCACACACAGCCTGCGGAGAGTTCAGCTCTATAACATACCCATAAAGATGCTCTCAATGATGGGCAATTTCTGGTCTGGTAAAAGGCCGTGTTTCTGCCACAGGCTGTTACAATTTGATGGCTTTGCTGATATTCAGAGGAGCCCTAATCACGTGGCAGAACCAGGCACTGCAAACATAGAGCAATAAAGGCAGCCACATATAAAACAAGACCAGGTAGTGGATGAACGCATTCAAAGGACAACAAAAAGCTGTAGTTCATCAAATGCCTTACTGCTGTCAAGTTAAATTTCTTTAAAACATGCCAATAAAAGTAAAGATTTGCCTTGCCTGGCTGTGCAATACTCTCCTGGAGCTGCCCAGAGAAGAATTTGCAGACATCCTGCCTTTACACCATCTGGCTAAAGCAAATCTCCTCCCTGAAGGAGCTCACATTGCACTTTTGTGCTCTGGATAACAGGTTAATGACGTGTGCTCCAGGCCAACTTCTAACCATGTTTCACTAACCTCAATTGTGTCTTCTGGTCACAGCAGTGACCAGAAATCTCAAGAGAGCAGAAATCTCAGGACAATTTGAGATTCTCTGAGGTTTCCCTTTCTGTGGGATTCCCAAATATCATAGGATCATAGAATTATTAAGGTTGTAAAAGACCTTTAAGATCATGTGGTGGTTTAGGCTGGGTGCCGGCCCCCTGATGCCACTGCACAGACCACACCTGGGATGCCCCAAGGCGTGGGCCCAGCCCAGGGAGTGGTCACAGGAAACCAGGCATTCCATTCCCATAATGCCCTGCTCCCCTATAAAACATCAGCACAGGGTCTTCACTTCCTCTTTTGTCCCCCACTGGTGTCTAGGTAAAATGGTGTGAGCTGCCTCCCTTGGGCCTGCCCAGGCCCAAGGCTGGGTTTGGGGGGGGGAGAAAGAGTCCTGGGGGTTTTGGGTGTACCCTCAGGTGGGGATGGGATGTTCTTGGGTATGTTCTGGGATCTCTCTCTCTTTTGTCACGGTGCTTGTGGTTTTCTGTAAAACTTTCATTGTTTTTCCATTTAAACTTTCCACCATTTTTTGTAATCCGTTTGTCTGAGTCTTTTCTTTGCCTGTGGTGGGAGAATTGCTCTCCCAAACCACTACAGGTCATTAAGTCCAACTTTAACCAAACTACCATGACCACTGAACTATATCCTGAAGCACCACTTCTGCACTCTTCTTGCACCTTCAGGGATGGCAACTCCACCACCTCTATGGACGCCCGTTCCAATGCCTCACCACTCTCTCAGTAAAGTAGTTTTTCACAATGTCCAATATAAACGTCCTTTGCACACTTTAAGCCAATTTCCTCTCATCCTATTGCTAGTTACTCAGAAGAAGAGATAAACACCAGACCCACTACAATAGGACAAGGGGAAGTAGATTTAAATTGAAGGAGAATAGGTTTTGATTGCATCTTAGGAGGAAATTCTTCACTACAAGGGTGGCAAGAGTCTGGAATGGCTTGTCCAGGGAGGTTGTGGATGCCCCTCCCTGGAGATGTTCAAGGCCAGGTTGGATGGGACCTTGAATGACCTGGTCTGGTGGAGAGGTGTTCCTGTCCATGGCAGGGAGGTTAGATTAGATGATCTCTACGGTCTCTTCCAGTCTAAGCTGTTCTCTGATTCTATGATTTTATGACTCTTAGGGGGTCTGGTTGTTTACCTGTTGTTTAGCTGTGCCCCTAAGAGTGTTGGCTCTACCCATGCCACCCAAGCAGCCTGCCCACAAGCTGCCTGCTTTTAGTACATCTGTGCTACTTTCCTGGCTTCAAAAAGCCTCCATATGAGCTCCTTCTTGGTCCTTTCCACCATGATTTCCTCTCCCAGTGTGAACTTAGCTACACTGGAGTTGGTCTCCTCAGCAAGTGAGATGTGGTGATAAACTCCCAACCAACACAGCAGAAAATACTCCAACTCATTTTCTAATTGTCCTCCCTTGCAGAGAGGAGGCAGGCTAATTAGCTCAGAGCTGAAAACAAAGGAAGATTGCAGCATTATTCTTCTGAACGCAGTCATTCCATAGAGAAAATATCATGTCTCTTGGCTTTTACCCCTCAAAGATGGTTGAAATGCCGCAAGGCTCTTTTGTTGCCGCTTCTTCAGATTTGTGTCAAGGAGCGTAATTGCAGGTCCCCACAGACTGCCTGGCAGCATTTACTGGCTGGCTGCTCCTGGTGCCTGGGTGCAGACCTGAGACTCCCCTCCATGTGCAAAGGGACAATGTGTTCTTGGGCGCAACAACCATATGCCACAACAAGATTCATCACCCATCCCCATCTGTCTTGACAGACAGATGCAGTAAGAAGCCCATCTAATTCATTGAGAAGCCCAATGGGGTCCTGTTAAATTCCCCTTCAAAAGTAATTTTTTATATCTGCAGCTGTCCAACCTCCCTGACCCAGCACTTGCTGAACTTGCTGGAGGGATCCACCCAGCTTTCTCTATTTGCAGCTGAATACAGAAGTCAGTTCCTTTGCCATCAGGGAACAGTGGGTAGAACAATTTCTTGACCTCTACTGAGCTGGTATGAGGCTTTCCTCAGCCCTGCACCACCCTCTGGCAGTGCTTTTCCCTGGGAACAGGCCAGGTTGCTTTTAAAAGCCTTCAAAATGCTTGAGTGCTTTCTGGGCTGCTTTATCATGTTAGTGGAAGCTGTTTGGGAGAACAGTCAGGAAGAAAATTGAGATTACAGTCAGTGTTTCCGAATAGGTAATATGCAGAGTATAAAGAATTATTTAAACCTCATCAAAATGCCTTTCCAAGTGAAGATCCCATGCACGATATACAGTGCTGGCAGCGTTCTCTCCTCAGCGGATATATACTGCTGGTGTTATTGTTACATTAAAATAAGTCTGCCTTTACTGCACTGCAGACAGAGCCAGTATCTGCTGTGCTGAGGAGGCAGCCATTAGGATAACAGGAGCAGGAAGGCATTGCCCTTCAAAAGTGGCATTTGTGCCCTCTTCCAGGATGTTTTCCACTGTTTTCTGTGGATGACTAGCGAGAAGATTTAATAAGCTCTCTAGTAAGCCAGGCAGACACTAGCACTAGCCCATGGCTGGTGAAGCTGAGCAGGGTACTGCCTGCACCATACAATTCCCTGTCTGCTTTCCAGCCACTGACAACAAAGCTCTCCAGACACAGCCCAGGCAGGACTCAGGAGATAGGATGTCTGTAGCATTATGTGTGAGACCCTGACAGTTGCCTGACTTGCACTGACTGAGGCTCAAGAAGTTAAAATGATTGATGTGTTTAATTCATTAAAGTGACAGATACAACAGATTTGGTATTGTTGGTGATAAATGCATTAAATGCAAGTGGTTGAGCTCAAGTTCATAAATCCTGGTTAACATCCAACAAAGTCAGAGATGCAGATCTTTGCAGTGTGCTATAATAGTAATAGAAATGCTGGCAAAAGTTAAGCTGTATAGCGAATGTGCAATTCTTACCAAGAAAGTGTCCCTGTCTTGGATGGAGGAAAAGGAGCACTGCCTGTTTCTACTAAATCCATAGTCTCTCCCCACAGAGAAGTATTCCTCTCATGGTTTTTTATATCCTCATCTCAGCTGTCTCTGCCTTCTAGCTGATGTTTAGCATGATTTGGGTGTAGAGTTGAGTAATGTAGTCATATCCGTTTAGCGGGTACTCCGTTTGGCTCATTATCATACTGAGGGTTGTCAGCTTCAGTGTTCATTTTGCAGTTAATTAGGCAAAGGTCTTCACTTAGGCACTATAGCTTCCTAAATGTGTTTTGAAGTTGCATGGTTTTGTTATTTCAGCCTTGCTTCATTAGTTTTAGCTGAAACAGGGCCATCTTCATAAGACTCCCTCCTTCACCCACTTGGCATGACCAGTTCTGCAGATCTTTGTTCACAGAGAAAATGTAAAGCATCTCTTGGTTGTAAGCACCTCAAACTTTTTCCCAAAGTGCACTAAATTAATTTGCATTCCTGTCACAATGTTATCCCACAATGACCCATGGCCAAAGTGGTATCCCTGGTCTGTGCCATTAAAGTGGCATGGGCTGAGCAGCTTGGGCAGGATGGTTTCAGCACAGCTTTTGTGCTTTCTCTCTCCCTGGTCAGAGAGGAAACCACATCCAGATCAGCCTGGCTGCATTTCCTCTCTCCAGGTGGTTCAAGCATCCTTAAAGATGTGCTTAGTGCTTCTGCACTGGACTTCGGTGTGTATGAACAGTACATTGATGGGAGAAAAGTGTCTCCGACCCTGAGAGCAGGCCAACGTAGCTTTTCAGGGTTGTAGAAAGCCATTTTGCAGTGTGGCATCTCTTGCAGTGAAAACTGGTTATTCTGTGTTATTTCTTGTAACTGAGATGCTGTTGGTCTTCTGTGAATGAACACGATGCCTGTATCCGTAACTTCATGCCACAAGGGGTGAGATTGGTGTAGGAATGGTTTCCCACCACAGCCAGCTATGCACTCAAAACTTGCAGCTTCAATGAATAGCTCTCTCTCACAAAATGGCTGAATGCCCAGGTTGGATTAGATGATCTCTAAGGTCCCTTCCAGCCTAAGCCATTCTGTGATTCTGTGATGCTGTGATTCTATGATTTTGCTGCAAACCATGCACAGGGTGGCTGCTATCACATGTCTTCTCCATCACCGTCAGTCCCCCTTTTCCTCCTAGCTGAGTTATGCTTGGAATAAACTTTCTCTGTGTTGATTGTATTTTCTTCATTTTCTTTACGTTTTTGCTGCTTTGTGTGTATATCTAATGTTCAGAAAAGATGAGTTAAGCTTAATAACATTCTTTACTATGGCACAGATTGCTTTTAGGGTTTGATGGAGCAGTTTGTGCCCCATAAAAATCTATCTCTGTAGTTAAGATTAAAAAGCTTCCAAGCATTCAAGTAGAATGGAGTGAATCAGCTGTCATGGCACAGGTAAATCGAGCCACTTGTGTTTTACATTAGATGATATCTAAAGCCGGGCATCCCTTAAGCACCCAAACCCTTGCCTGAGGGAACATGCTGCATGTATATGAGTTAGGTCAGTAGAAAAAAAAATATTTTGTGATAAAGTGAGTCCCAGTGATTCCCTTGATAAGGTCTCTCTTAAGAAGATGGCTTGAAACCTTTATTTCCAATATGACTAATCCTGAAGGCATTTGTATACGCACTTTACCTTCACAAAATCTGGTAGTGAAGTACCACAAATATATCCTTGCCTTTTACAGTACAAGAGCTTTTAAAAGAAAGAGAGTGAGAAATAGACCTTGACTAACAGTTATTTGTAAATAAACTTGCAAGTTTTAAAATGTTGGTTATGGATGAAGATGTTTTGCTTTGTTAAGACCTGTGCTTGTTTCATGGCACAGTGTAGTTGTTGCATAAACAATTTGTTAGCAACATTTTGGGCATTTTCCTGCTTCCAGCTCTCTCAGCAGTTACGTGTGTCTCCTCTGGATCCAAACCCATTTAAGAAGTATTACATTAGATGAGATTGCTTCCACTTTAAGGGAGATTATGGAGAGTATCGTACCTCAGGGACCTGTTTATTTTTCTCTCCATCTGGACACAAATTTTTGAAAGGAATTTTTAGTGTCAGTTTCCACAGAACCATGGAAACATTCAGGTTGGAAAAGACCCTCAGGGACATCAAGTCCAACCAATAGCCCTACTCTGTGAAGTTCACCCTTAAACCATATCCCCAAGCACCACATCTAACCAACCTTTAAATACATCTAAGGATGGTGACTCAACCACCTCCCTGGGCAGCACATTCCAATGCCGTACCTCTCCTGTGAAAAAATTCTTCCTGATGTCCAGTCTAAACCTCCCCTGCTGCAGCTTGAGGCTGTTGCCTCTCTTTCTATTGCCAATTACCTGTGAGAGGAGACCAGCACCAACCTCTCCACAACGACCTTTCAGGTCTCCCCTTAACCTCCTCTTTTTCATACTAAACAGGCCCAGATCCTTCAGTCACTCTTCATCAGATTTATTCTCCAGGCTCTTCCCCAGCTCTATTGCACTCCTTTGCACTCTCTCCAGCACCTCCACATCTCTCTTGCATTGAGGTGCCTAAAACTGGATATGACACTGGAGGTGTGGCCTCACCAGTATTGACTACAGGGGGCAATCACCTCCCTGCTCCTTCTGGACTCAGCATTTCTAATCCCAGCCAGGATGCCACTGGCTTTCTTGGCCACCTGGGCACACTACTGGCTCCTATTCAGCTGCTTGTTGATGAGAACTCCCAGGCCCTTATCTGCTAGACAGTTTTCCAGCCACAATTCCCCAAGCCTGTAGCATTGCATGGGGTTGTTGTGATCCAAGTGCAGGACCTGGCACTTGGCCTTTTTGAAGCTCATCCCATTAAAGTTGGCCCATTGATCCAATCTATCCAAGTCTCTATGTACAGCCTCCCTACCCTTGTGCAGATCAGTGCTTCCACCTGCAGTGTCCCTCCAGTATATGCTAGCTTGGATTTTGATGATGTCTGCAAAGTGATCACAAAATACATTAAAGAATATTATGGGTTATGTGATATTACCATTGTCTGATCTTTCCACTACGTATATTTGACAAATAATGCAAAACTCAGCTCTCACTCATTTATCTTCCATTACAAAAAAACCTTCTCTTCTGAATTCCACATTCAAATGTTTTAGAGTTTATTGCAGACACTGTTCAGAGGGCAGCTGCTGGACACATGCAAAATGCATGATTCCTTAGCTGACCAATTCCTTAGTGAGCTGCATAGAGCAAAATGATCCTCACATTGGCACGCTTTGATTAGAGCATGCTGCAGAAGCCACCTCCTTGACCTCTCATTGGGAAAAGATTTTAGCTTATATATATGGTTGGGTTTTACTGGTTAAGGGATTGATAACAAAGACTATAAAAACAGCCACTCTGAGCAATAGCTGCTTCAGTTAGGGCTGCCAGGGACTACTGCTTCTGCTAGTTAGCTACTTCTGGCAAGGGCTTCAGCATAAGGCTGCTGCAAGGAATGTGTTCAGGACTTCTGTTAGCTGATTCATCTGTTAAGGGCTTTCAGGACTTCTGTAAATGTGACACTGAGACTCTGTAATGAAAGGGAATCTACAACACAGCAGTAAAGGACTTCTGGGAAGACTTCTGAGACTCTCTGCTCTCTGCATTTCTGGAATCTTGTTGCTACACCACAGCAGGGTTTGTGCCTTGATTCATCACCCAATGGCCTCCAAATCGGGTAGAAGAACAAGAGTTGTATAAATAAGTATTACGATGCACATAACTCATGGTACAACATTAAAAAATCCCAAACCACAAATTTCTCAAGGATATTTTAAGGGGAAGATTCATTATCAACCAGCTGATGCCAAGGCTGTGGAGAGAATTATAGACTGTTTTTTCTGACACATGCTGTGCAGTGACTAGGAGCAAACTGAGGTACATATGCATATGCGCAGCTGAATTGATGAAAAAGGAGGCTGTTTGGCACTTGAATTAAGCTTATTGTTTCTACTGAAGGAGAGTTATTATATTAATCTGTTTTGTAATAATCTGTTTAGAATAATTGTATGTTTACCTATTGTAAATCAATGTATGGAAATCAGGAAGTTTGAGGGACAGGATGACCATATATCACAATGTGCTTTTAATTGGTGAATTGAATGAAGAAAGACATTAATCTTGGAAATGTGAAATTTATACTTAGAAACTTGGGGCCTACTTACCATGCAGGATCAAGCTGTCAAGCAATGTAATGTTTATACAAAGGAGGCTCCGTGGAATGCTTATCAAGGACAATGTATAGATAATGGGAGACAAACTGGTTTGTTCCTGCAGATGTGAGCAAAAAGAGCAAATATAATTTAAAGAGTGTGTGCAAAAAGCTGGAGGTCAAAAGTGCAACTAAGAGGAAGACTTCAGCCTTCATACAGAAGACCCCCAAGTCCACCACAAAAGGACACTGCTCATGCACAGAGGGGGGAACAACATGGAGTGATACCAAACTGGGAGGTTTGGCTGACATGCCTGAAGGCTGTGCAGCCATTCAGTGAGACTTGGACAGACTGAGAGCTGGGCTCTCTTCAGAGTCCAACAGTGGGACACAAGGATGATTAAGGGACTGGAGCACTGCTCTGTGAAGAGAGGCTGGGAAACCTGGGGCTGTTTAGTCTGGTGAAGAGAGGACTGAGAGGGGATTTAATGAATGCTTATAAATATCTGAGGGCTGGGTGTCAAGAGGAAGGGGTCAGGCTCTGCTCAGTTGCAGCCTGGGATAGGACAAGGGGCAATGGATATAAAATACAACACAGGAGGTTCTACCTCAACATGAGGAGGGACTTCTTCACTATGAGGGTCACAGAGCACTGGAACAGGCTCCCCAGAGAGGTTGTGGAGTCTCCTTCTCTGGTGACTTTCAGGAGCTATTTGGATGCATTCCACATGTGAGACCTGTGCTAGATTTTGTCTTCCTGCTGTGGCAGGGGGTTTGAACTTGATGATCTTTGGAGGTCCCTTCCAACTGCTACAATCCTGTGATCCTGTGAAAGGAAAATGAGTTCTGAGAAACCATTTTCGTAAAGCTGTCTATTCTAGGAAATAGCAGGAATATGTAGTAGCTACCTGGGTATTAACCCTGGAAGCTTGCATTCAGTTTTTCAAGAGAACTCAAGAGCCTCGTGTTTCTGTGCAAGCTGCGTACCCGGTAGTAATGCTACATAGCTCACAGTGTATACATGTTTTAAATCAGGAATTTCAAACAATATTAAAGTTTAATTGAAATAATAATGTTCTGTTTGTGCAAATTAGCTGCATAGATTTTGTCCACCACATTGCTATTTCAAGACCTAATTGATACAGGAATATGTTACAGAATAATGAAAATGCAGCCCTGAAACAGACTTAGGTTCTTTTCACTGCACTGACACAGATAATTCATGCCCTAAACCAAATTAATTAAAAACACATTTTATCAAGCAAAGCAGTATTATTTATATTAAAAAAAAAGTCTCTGAAGTTTTTTGTCCATTATCTAGTATTCCATGATTTCAACTGCTCCAATCAGGAAGCAGAAACAGCACCACATTGCCTAGATAGTGAGGTATTCTCAATAAGTGTGATTATGCATTTTAATGTACTGCATGTGACAGCTGATGTGTCTGTACATTTAAATGAATATTGATTGCAGTTTAAGCAGGCAGACGTTTTTTTTAACAGGGTAGAACGAATGCATGCCCTCCCCTCCTCATTGGGAATGAAACCAAGCTGACCAGGGAAAAATTCTGACTTACTTCTGTTGATCAATTTCTCTGTGAAGACCTGACAATAGGGCTCATTAGCAGATGTTTAAGTAGCTCTATGACTTGTAGAGATAGCAACTGCAAGAACAGTTCGAACTTGTGCACACTTCACAAAGAGTGGGAATGAAGCTGTTTCTCTGCCCAGACAGCAAGTGCACAGGAAGCTTTGGATCTTATACAACATGCATCATCAAAGCTTTTAGTGTGGGTCCTGTGGTAACATCTGGACCAGAACATCGTACCAACCTGCACTGACACTGCAAAACAGTCTTCTTGGTGGCTTAACTGATGGGAAGAAGGTGATGGGAGCAGGTTAGAGAGAAGGAGGCATATCTAAGGATGAAGCATCACAAATTTGGATTTGATTTTAATTTTGGCTAAATTTTTTTCCATGCTCAGTTAAAGAAAATTTAATGTTGTTTACGGCCAGTTTTCATCAGTCCCAGTCCAGGTAAAAAGCTACTGGAAAATGGTTTAAAGGAAGATATTGACCCATCTTACAGAGAGTCCTTCAAAGCAAGTCCTTAGGTTTGATAGCTGCAACAACAACATTCTTATCTGGAAAATCTTACTGTATCTTTCAGATTAAATCAGTACCAAAGAGGTAGTTAACCTCTACCCATATAAACTGTGTGTCGCAAAAACCACCAAGACTTATTTTTAAAACAGCTATATCTACATATGCTGAATATGCTCCCTAATCACAGGACTTCCAAGACTATTTGCACCTTTTCCTCTAGAAAATGTCAAGACCACTAAGGGATTAACTGTAATATTTTATAATCACATCATATTTGCTTCTCAGCAGTTCAGTAAAAAGAACCTTACACCACAGGAATTTTACTCTTCCTAGGGTAGCTCAACAATAATCTTGACAAGAGAAGACTGAGAGGGGATTTGATCAATGTCTATAAATATCTGAGGGGTGAGTGTCAAGTGGAGGGGGTCAAGGTCTTTGTGGTGGTGCACAATAATAAGACAAGGAACAACAGGTACAAGCTTAAACACAGAAGGTTTCACCTCAACATGAGAAGAAACTTCTTTATGGTGAGGGTGACAGAGCACTGGAACAGGCTGCCCAGAAAGGTTGTGGAGTCTCCTTGTCTGGACACATTCAAACCCCGTCTGGATGCATTCCTGTGGGGACTACTCTGGGTGATTCTGCTTTAGCAGGGGGGTTGGACTAGATGATCTCTGAAGGTCCCTTCCAACCTCTAGTGTACTGTGATACTGTGATATTGTGATAGCTTAAGCTTCAAATCCATCCTTTACTTCAGGTTCTCACACATATGAGCTTATTTCACTCTTCTGAATGGAAGAAAATGAATTATATTTTCACAGCTTACTCCCTCCATGCCTTCCACATGGTCTGATAGATTAATTCAGATTATCATTCTGTGCACTTTTTGCATTAATTCTCAACTGAATGACCCTCTTCATCTGTAATTATTACCACGAAGGTTTTGAATATCATTAAACCCTTCTCACAGACTGCATTAACTTTAAAAGTAATTTGATTAATTCTGCAAGCCACTGGTAGATGGAGATTTAACGCCTCGTGGAATTTCTGCATTATCAGTATTTTGCAGCAACTAGATCTGAGAGATAAACTAAATCCTTAGAGACCAGATGAAAAAGGTTGGTTGTGTTTTGAGATAGATTTTAAGTAATTTCATTAAGCTTTAAAAGCAGTGTTCTAAATTGTTTTTTTCCCAGAATTACAAACAGATCATTCCTCTGCATTCCCCTGCAGTACTGATTTAATAACTTCTCATTTCTGTGAAAGGCATGTTTCCAGAGCTCAGCCAAAGGTTCTTCACTTGGGAAAACACAACGACTTTGAGGCAGCAAAAGTTATCAGCTGGTAAATTGTAGAACAATATAGCTTGCCAAAATAGCCAACATGTAAAGAGTTCACCTAACTTCAAAACTTCTTGGAGACCAAAGAGGTGTGCTAATGAAATTTCAGTGACTAGTGCCACATACAGCTGAAGCTGTATAAATAAAAGTGCTGGAGGATGGGAACAGTGCAAAGGTGGTGCATAGGACTGCTGAGCAGCAATGTGTTGCTTTTTGCAGTATTGCAGTTACTGGACTGCAAATCCCAAGAGAAACTGTGTTTTTACAAATGATGATGCTCCAAAGCTCCCTGTGGGTTTGAGCCCTGCCATGTCCCAGAGACTGCTCCTAGAGGAGGTCACGGCTCTCCACCACATTTGTGCCACCAGATCACAAGTATGCAGGCCACTGGGCTAACATGAGGATGTAACAAGGCGGCTCTTTGGACCCATGCTCTTGCCTAAACCCAAGGAATACAGACTCTT
Source organism: Picus viridis (assembly GCA_033816785.1). Taxonomy (NCBI): domain Eukaryota; kingdom Metazoa; phylum Chordata; class Aves; order Piciformes; family Picidae; genus Picus; species Picus viridis. The sequence continues at coordinate 155,825 of CM066567.1, read as the reverse complement.
GTGGTCACCATTTTTGCTAGGTAATTGGTGGCTAAGAAAAAGCAAGTAATATATTGGAGCCTTTTCAAGGTCCCCAAACACCTGGTGTTTTCCCTACAATTAGTGAGCCTATTACATGCTTGGGCTCCTAAAGGTGCAGGCACAGTTTAATTATAGTTAGTTGTACCAAAAACTGAGAATATAGAGTACTCTGGATGTGATAATTGGTGCTGATAGTTCTAGAAAACACTTATATCAAGTCAGGAGTGTGGGCTTCAATTTATATATATCTTTACTTAAGTCCAGAACAATTTAGCTCTTTTGTTGGGCATGCTCCGAAAATAACCAGAATACAAATGTATACTTGCATTATACTGAGATTTTATCCTCATCTCTGCATATGAAATTATGGATTAATTAATTCTCCATAGTGTGGACCTTTTTTTTTTTTAATGAACAATATCTTGCTCTGGAGATGGATGCCTTTTTAACACAGATATTAGGGTTTAACAGTGACTGTTTGGATTTCCCCAAAATCCATTGTCAGTGAATTTTTAGCTCCCAATATTTTTGATTAACAGGTTACTTAGTATTCCTGCTCTTTTGAACTTTGTCTCTTTGCTGAGATTGTCAACAAAGCTGGAGGAAAACATCACTTACAGCAGTGTGTTGTCAGGGAATCATTGTATTGGTAGTAAATCATACCTTAAACAAAAGCCACCTAAATGTAAATACACAAATACTTAGTAGGACTGATAAAACAAGGTATAGACTATATAACAGAGTAAAGGAGAAGCATTAACTCCAGTTCCTGGAAAGAAGCAATGGAAGTATGGCTTTGTTCAGGGGAGAAGCTCTGTGTTGAGGGTGGAGATGGACACAGAAAAAGAGGAATGTAGTGGAATTGCTTCAATGCCTCCCTGAACATTTTCTTATTGGCTGGAAGCCAAAGTGCCACTGTCCTGGCATCTGAAATAGGAGTAGCTACTCTATGGTACGGTCAGGTGGTAAGAGCAAAGATAAAATAATGAATTTAAACAAGGTACCCCCAGGTGACCTCCAGAGACCAGACCTCAGTCCTGTTGATGTGCTTGTTGTTCACACATGCACACTGTACCCTTGGTAACCAGCATGCCTTTGAAGGATCTCTTCCCTCAGGTTTGACATGAAGGAGTCAGTGTGAGGGACCAGAAGAAAAAAAAAAAAAAAAAAAAAAAAAAGTGGCTTTGCAGAGGGACCTCCACAGGCTGGACAGATGGGCAGAGTCCAAGGGCAGGAGATTGAACACATCCAAGTGCCGCGTTCTGCACATTGGCCACAACAACCCCAGGCAGTGCTACAAGCTGGGGTCAGAGTGGCTGGAGAGTGGCCAGGCAGAGAGGGACCTGGAGGTACTGGTTGATTGTAGGCTGAACATGAGCCTGCAATGCAGTGCAGCCAGGCAGCCAAGAGGGCCAATGGCATCCTGGCCTGCATCAGGAAGAGTGTGGCCAGCAGGAGCAGGGAGGTCATTGTGCCCCTCTACTCTGCTTTGGTTAGGCCGCACCTTGAGTCCTGTGTCCAGTTCTGGGCCCCTCAGTTTAGGAAGGATGTTGTCTTGCTGGAGCGTGTCCAGAGAAGGGCAACAAAGTTGGTGAGGGGTTTGGAACACAAGCCCTATGAGGAGAGGCTGAGGGAGCTGGGGTTGCTTAGCCTGGAGAAGAGGAGACTCAGGAGTGACCTTCTTGCTCTCTACAAGTACCTGAAGGGAGGTTGTAGCCAGGCAGAGGTTGGTCTCTTCTCCCAGGCAGCCAGCACCAGAACAAGAGGACACAGTCTCAGGCTGCGCCAGGGGAGGTTTAGGCTGGATGTTAGGAAGACGTTCTATACAGAGAGAGTGATTCCCCATTGGAATGGGCTACCCGTGGAGGTGGTGGAGTCACCTTCATTGGAGGTATTCAGCAGGAGACTTGATGGGGTGCTTGGCTGCATGGTTTAGATGTTGGATGGGTTGGATTGGTTGATGGGTTGGACGTGATGATCTTGAAGGTCTCTTCCGACCTGGTGTATTGTATTGTATTGTAAAAAGCAGGGGAGACATTGGATGGAAAGAATGCTCACAGTAAACCTTCCCCTTTGAGACTACATGTACAACTCCTTGTTTCTTTCTATGAAACTGTAGAGAATCAGTTTTCTCTGCAGTTTGTATGCATGAGAATGCAGTATTTCTGCTGCAGTGAAGAGCTTTCCCATGTAGTTTTACAAATCGCTCTGCTGTATTCATGTCTTTTTTAGCACTTTATCCTCTTCCTAGAAAGAGAAAAAAGGCAAGTGTGACTCCTTATAAGCTGCCCACAGATCACAACCCACAATCCATAGGATTATCACCCTTTGGGTCCTTCATGAATCTCTGTAATTTGGACTGGTGAAGCAGTAGATATTTTGTATGCAATCCTGTTATAAAAATGTCATGCAGTAGTCTGGTATATCCATTCATCATGTGTTCCTTGTGCTGTTCTACACTGCCCTTGCAAAAGCATAAGTTCTTTTCACCAAAGATTCATTTTTAGGAATTGAGACAATTTCTTAGAGAAAAAATCCTAGAACTAAATTGAAAATTCCTGTGACCCAGGAGACCAACAGGAGCAGTCATAGAATCATAGACTCACATAATGTTTTGGGTTGGAAGGGTCTTGTAAAGGTCGTCCAGTCCACCCCCTCTACAATGAGCAATGACATCTCCATCCAATTCTGACCTGCAATATTTGCAGGAATGAGGCATCTACCATTTCTCTAGACGACCTGTGGCAGTGTTTCATCACCCACACTGTAAAAATTTCTCCCTTAAACCAAGTTTGACTCTCCCCTCTTTTAATTTAAAACCATTACTTCTTGCCCTGTCACAAGAGGATAAAAACATTGTTCTTAAAAGCCCCCTTTAAGTACTCCAGAGACTGCAATAAGGTTTCTCTCTGGAGCCTTCTCTTTTGCAGGCTGATCCCCAATGCTCTCAGTCTTTCTTCACAGCAGAGGTGTTTTATCCCTTTGATAATTTTTCAGCCCTCCTCTGCATGTGCCTCAACAGGTCCATGTCTTTCCTGTGTTGAGGACTCCAGATCTAGACACAATGAGGCCTCACCAGAGCAGAGCAGAGGGACAGAATCTCCTACCTTGCCCTGCTGGCCATGCTTGTTTTGATGCAACCCTGTGTGTGGTTGGCTTTCTGTGCTGCAAGCACACATTGCCAATTCATGTCCAAAGTCCTTCTCTGCAGGACTGCTTTCAATGCCATCATCCCCCAGCCTGTGCTGATACCAGGGATTGCCCTGATCCCTGTGCAGGACCTTGCTCTTGGCCTTGTTGAACCTGATGAGGTTCACACATGCCCACTGAAAGTCTTATCCAGATCCCTCTGGATGGTTGGTCAGGCAGGACTTGCTTTGTTGAAGCCATGCTGGCTGCATTGAATCACCCCTGTGCCCTCCCTGTGCCCCAGCATAAATTCTAAGAGGATCTGTTCTGTTATCTTTCCAGACACAGAGGTGAAATACTGGGCACTGTCACAGGTTGTGCAGAGAGGTTCTGAAGTCTTTGGAGATACTCAACAGATGTCTGGATGTGTTACTGGGAAAGTGACTCTAGCTGGCCTTGCCTGAGCAGGGAGTTTGGACCAGATGACCTCCAGAGGTCCTTTCCAATCAATCACTGTGATTCTGTGTGCATGTATGTGTTACATGAATCTCACATTACAATGACCCAGTGAATTTTCTAATGGCTCATAAGGACCTGAAGGAAACCCATCAAGGACTATCAGTGAAGGACTGTCATCTGCTCTTCTCCAGAGCAATGTGCTTATGTATGGTGTGGAGAGCTTTCCTCCATCAGGACCTCCTCATGGGCATGTTGTCTGTTGCTTCTCACCTCCCAGTGGCAGACATCCAACTTTTTGGTATAGAACAGAATCACAGAAGCATTCAGGTTGGAAAAGACCCTCAGGATTACCAAGTCCAACCCAGAACCCTACTCTACAAGGTTCACCCTTAAACCGTATCCCCAAGCACCACATCAAAATGACCTTTACACACATCCAGGGCAGGTGACTCAACCACCTCCCTGGGCCTGACCATTCCAATGCCTGACCACTCTTGCTGGGAAAAAAATGTTTCTGAAAGTCCAGTCTAAACCTACCCAGTTGTGGCTTGAGGCCGTTCCCTCTTATTCTATCATTAATTGCCTGTGAGAAGAGACCAGCACTTGCATTTTCTCAGTAAATATGTAAATATCAAAGCCCTGAAAACATCAGTTTTCCTGCCATTGTTATCTGTACTTAAGTGCACATTTATTGGAATCTGCAGTCATTGGAATACATTGGTTCATCCAGAAGTCCTGACATCACAGAAAGATGCATTGAAATCCGTGAATGCAGCTGTTACTTGGCTGGGCTGATTTAATTGCTACATGACAACCCCTCCTCCCTCCTGAATTCAGGGAAACACATTATTTAGTATAACTAATCTTTCCTTCTTCAAAAAAAAAAGATAGATCAAATAGGTTCATATTGTCTCTGTTCAAACATCGCAGTCTCTCTTTGGCCTGGAGGAGGTTGACTTGTTCTTTGCTGTTAAATGAGGTATTGATTTCCTCTTTCTGCTGGCTGACATCCTGTCATATGAAAGACTTTATAATCAATAGATCATATGTCAGCTGTAGTTATTTCACATATCTTATTATTAGTAATATCATCATTTTTATTAGTTTGCATTTCTTTCTGACCTCTCTGGAGTATTAGCATGTCTTTCCCCTTGCTCCTTTCTCTGTTTCCTTTCCAGCATAGGGGACTTTAAAACATAAATTTCCATAGAGTAAAGTTGTGCCACTTTATGCCAAAAGCAGGCAGTAAAATAAAGGATTAAAGAGAAAACAGTCCTTTCACCACTGCCCTACCCTTCGTGTATCATCCTGAGAGAATTGTTTCATCTTTACTTGCCTGGCTTTTGCTGTGCCAGAGAGTAAATAAGCTTCTGTCCTTCACATTATGACTACAGAACTTCTGGCAGGGTAAGAGCATCATCATCATGTTGCATGGGAAGTGAGCTGGGTTCCCTGCTCCTGTGAGTGGCCAGTGCCCACTTTCCCCTTTCCCATCTTTGCTTCTCAGGGATCAGCTGAAGACCCAGACCTCAGTTTTACCGAAGCATTATTGTACTGGAGTAACCATACCAGCATGAACTATCTCTATATCCCATAAAGTGCAGTAATTAACTGAAGGACATTGGCCCCTTTATTCTGATTTCATTCTTGCTAGCTTTTTCCACAGTTATTTGCCTCAGTAAGGTGCTCCTCCTTTAGATAAAAATTGTGGAGAGTTGGATGGAGTCTTCATTTCTGTAGAGAGACATTCTGTTGCTTGTATTGTCAATCTGCTCACCTCATTTTCACAGGACCTGCTGGGACTTCAGGCTGCTCAGGATTAGCCCATGTAATTTGTCATATCTGCTTTTCCCAGGCTTTTATAGAATGATACATTTCTGTTGGGGCTAAGACATTTCTGTCAATTTTCAGATCCATTACTGGCAAAAGACACGGCTGGAATCCCTAACAAGAATTGCATGCAAAAATTCACATCTGCAGTTGCATCAGAATAGAATAGAATAGAATAGAATAGAATAGAATAGAATAGAATAGAATAGAATAAACCATTCTATCAGGTTTTAGCTGTGTTATCCCTTTGCGTGTGTTGCACATAATTAATTGCAGGATATTCTCTTAGAAAGGAACTGATGTCTAGTTTTGAGCATTCTCAGAAGATGTGGATATTCATTTAAATGTATTTGCCTTATTTATGAACATGTTTTTTTCATCTCGCACAGGAATGCATCCAGATGGCTCTTGAAAGTCTCCAGAGAAGGAGACTCCATAACCTCTCTGGGGAGCCTGTTCCAGTGCTCTGTGACCCTCACAGTTGAGGTGGAACCTCCTGTGCTGTATTTTATATCCATTACCCCTTGTCCTATCAGAGGGTGCAACTGAGAAGACACTGTCCACTCCCTCTTGACACCCAGCCCGCAGATATTTATAAACATTTATTAAATCCTCTCTCAGTCTTCTCCAGGCTTCTTCAGCCCCAAGTCTCCCAGCCTCTCCTCACAGGGTTGATCATGAGCTATTAGCAATGTGCTCTTGTGGCCAAGAATGCCAATGCCATTCCGGGCTGTATTAGAAGGTGTCTCGGTCCGGAGAGGGAAAGAGACTCGGTTCTTATGAATATTCCTGTGTTGTGAAATGAGAGGCACAAACCAGGCCAAAATAGCAACAGCTAGACTATTTATTACACAAATAAAGTGGATGGATGAGAAACAGAGGGAGAGAGAGGAAAAATAGAGAGGGAGAAACAGAAGGAATAGGGAGAAGAAGGAGAAAGTAGGAAAGGGATTATACTACCAACGGTCAGAGGTGGAGAGAGGGTTTTCAGAGTCCAACGTCCATTGTGTTGCCTTGTGATGTTTCCAGCGTGTGGTGCCGTCTTCTTTCTTCTGCATTGACAGTGTCGCTCAGGTCTTTTTATACATTTTTTTAGTCCTTAGGCAAGTGTCCAGGTGTTGTTCCCCAGGACATCATTCTGGGAAATCATCCTTAGGTATGTGTCCAGGTATCGTTCCCCAGGAAATCTTTCTGTGTATTCATGTGAGTCTGGATGGAGGGGGAGGGGCTCTGCCTCCTCCTTCTCCATCTACCTACCCACACACTCATTACACGACAGGAAACAGGTGTTGAATCCATTGTCTCACCATCCTCCCTTCCTGGGGTATCTGATGGCTGGAAATGATCCTGTCCTGAAGGCGTGATGGCTGGGCCCTTGGGCCATTGTTGTAGGCCAGCTGCAGTCCCGTGAGCAATGTTATTTTTGCACCTTCCAAGAGTCCTTCCAGTGGCTCTGCCCAACGCACATCAGCTATTGTCTGGGCAAGCAGCAAGTGATTTTATCTTTATTGAGTCACACCAGGAGAGACAAGCTTTAGTCTCTCACAGAAGGGGTGTGGCTAGAAGGTCAGAGAGGTTTTTCTCCCCCTCTACTCTGCCCTTGTGAGGCTGCATCTGGAATATTGTGTCCAGTTCTGGGCCCCTTGAAATACTTCAGCACAGAGCCATAAAGATGATTCAGGGAGTGGAACATCTTTCTTATGAGGAGAGTCTGAGGGAGCTGAGGCTCTTTAGCTTGAAGAAGAGGAGACTAAGGGGTGACCTCATTAATGTTAAGAAATACGTACAGGGTGAGTGCCAAGAGGCTGGAGCCAGGCTCTGCTCGGTGATGCCCAATGACAGGACAAGTGGCAATGGGTGGAAGTTCAGGCATAGGAAGTTCCATGGAAACAGGAGAAAACATTTTTTTTCACTGTGAGGGTGACAGAACCCTGGAACAGGCTGCCCAGGGGGGTTGTGGAGTCTCCCTCTCTGGAGATATTCAAAACCCAGCTGGATGCATTCCCATGTGATCTATTCTAGGTGATCCTGCTCTTGCAGGGGGACTGGACTGGATGATCTTTCAGGGTCCCTTCCAGCCCCTAACCTTCTGTGATCATTATGGGGTTTAGTAACTTAAAGTTGGAACGAAAGTGCACTGTTGCAGGGTACTAATGCCTTCACTGGAGATCAGTATAAACACTTCATAGATGAAACTCCCATTTGAGCCAGTACAGGAAGAAAAGCCAGTGGGGTTAGCCTAACTATAGGATTTAGTCTGCAATACACCATCATGAAGAATGTGTAATGCTGACATTATTGCTTTATCCTATGCATTTTGAGGTAATGTTTTGATCTGGAGATTCAGGCAGAAAATAAACATTCACATGGAGATTGTTAACAACATGTGGAGAATGGCTACCAAACTTAATTTGCTAACAGTTTTGCAAGCACCTGTTCTAACAAAGCTTAGTTTCCCACCGGTTTATGTCTCTTGCCTGATTGGTTTTATGACTGAATTATAGTGAGATTTTCTGTTGTCCCTTCATTCATATATGTACAATCTCCTCCTGGTGAGTAATTTGACAGCAACATGCAGGCAATCATTTGAATGCACATTACAGTCCAGACTCACAAGTGACTGGAATAAGGTTAAGGTTGTGAATATCTGAGTCACAGCATCTCCTCTGTGTAGCCTGCAGCTGTCTATGGACTCTGTAGAATGTTGATTCTCTTTGGTACCTTCCATCTTTTGTCCAATATGGTTGAAACTGGCCATCGGATTGGGAAGTTATTGTTAGAAGAGGGAAGATGTATAAGTATGTTTTTCAGTGCAGTCCAGAGTGGTATGAGAATGAAATAATCAGGAGACAGTCTCCAGGAGGAGTATGGCCCAAGCCTACAGAAAGGTGGAAATATGTTGTTGCAGTTTGGGCTGGGTGCCCCCTGCTTCCTGTGTCCAGAGGTCCAGCCCAGTGGGTGGACACAGGAAATTGGGTATTTCTACCATAATTCTCTGCACCACTATAAGATCTAGTGCGAGGTCTAAGCACCTCCTCTTTCTTCCTCGCCGTCGCCCGGTAATGGGGGAGTTGTTGTCTCCCGGCCATGGGACTGGCTAGGCCCAAGGCCACGGGGGATGGGCAGTCTCAGATCTGGCCAGCTGAGACTAGCCTGGCAGTGGGGAGGGGGGAAGAAGGAGCCCTGGGGGTCTTGGATGTACCCCCAGGTGGGGATGGGATTATCTTGGGACTGTTTGGGATTTCTTTTGTCACTCTGCTTTTGGCTTTCTGTAAAGATTCACCGCTTTTCCTTAAACTTTCCATCACTTTTGCAATCCGTTTTGTTTTGAGTTGTTTTATTCTGCCCGTGATGGGGAGGGTTTGGAGGGGGCTGCCTAACCCATCACATTATTGGTAGCAGAGGATGGTTGTGATGGGGAGAGGGGTCTGCCCTCAACCCTTTGCACTCCTGGCGAGCCAGGCAGGAGTAGGAGTTTGTTATTGTGGCCACTTTGCAGATCGGATTGCAAAAAACGGAGAGTTTAAATTCAGTTCTGGGCGTCGGTTTGGCTTTTGGAAGTTGGGGGTCAAGTTTTGTTGTTGGGGCGATTGTGTGAATTCTTGTGGATTGCAGGGGGACACCTGGTGCGTGGCCGATGGCACGGAGCCCTCTCCTGCTCTTCCATGCAGGGGTGGTTCCTGACCATCGGAATTGGGGTACCGCTTAAGAACGCGGGACCTGCCCTTCCTCCACCCTTTGCTCTCTGCGGGCGGTAGAAGCGGCGGGGAGTGAAGCAGGGGAGGGGCAGCGGCGAGCAGATCAGGATCGGGCCCGTTTTCGCTGCGGGAAAGAGCCAGCCGTGGCGAGCGGGCGAGCCCAGCTCCCGAAACTCAGTAGGGCAAACGGGGACCCCAGCTGCAAAGCCGTTCTCAAGGGCTCTGGGAACGCGTTTATGGCTTTCGCTGGAGAAGCCGTTTGAATGCCCGAGGGGTGGAGGCGATTTTGATTCTGTACCGCGGCGATAGAGGCGGCCGGAACTCTGCTGTATGCTCGGGCTGCAGCGGCGGTGGCCTCGGCCGTGCGCTCGGAGTAGCGACGGCGGCGCCCGGCCGGCCACACGGGCTGCGGCGGCGGTGGCCTCGGCCGTGCGCTTGGAGCGGCGACGGCGGCCCCCGGCCGGCTACTCGGGCTGCGGTGGCGGCGGGCCTGGCCGTGCCCTCGGAGCGCCGGCCCCGGCCCCGGCCCCAGCCGTGCGCTCGGGCTGTAGTGGGGCCGGTCCTAGTCTCTTCCCTGATTATTTTTTCGGACCAGTTCTGAAAATAGCGCCGAGCACCTGGCTCCACCTCCCTTCTTCTCAGTAGGTTGTGGTGCAGTCCCTCCCCCTTCCGGGGGGGAGTTGTGTAGCTGAATGCTTGTCACGGCTTGGTACGCGAACGCCCAGAGGGGGGCGGTGTACCTGTGACATGCGTTTGTATAGCCTCGGGCCACGGCTGGAAGCGGTCAGCACTGGGCTTGGGATAGGTCCGTGCAGGGTTGAGGAAGGCTCAGTGTGCTATTTTCCTGGAGGGGCGGAGAAGGAGTTAGAGCCAGATTGTTCTGACTGGCTTGCCCCAGGGGTGGAAATATGCCACTGAGTAAATGGAGATGGAAATAGAAGCTGGTTGAGAAGTTGTGAGGTTTTTTTTTCCAGGTGACCAGGATGTCCACCGGATCCATGAAGAACTTGCACCGCAGAAGAGTGAACTCTGCATCGCTGGGTGGTTCCATTAGATGAGAGAAGAACTGGAATGGACTGACACTTGACCCTGACTGAGAGAGACTGTTTGGGTGGACGCCCAGATGAAGATATGGACTTCGCCGGACATGTCATCGGAAGAGTTTTAATTTGATGATATGTTTGGGGTGCAGAGATTATGGTATGAAATAAGGGGTGGCATGTTGCAGTTTGGGCTGGGTGCCCCCCTGCTTCCTGTGTCCAGAGGTCCAGCCCAGTGGGTGGACACAGGAAATTGGGTATTTCTACCATAATTCTCTGCACCACTATAAGATCTAGTGCGAGGTCTAAGCACCTCCTCTTTCTTCCTCGCCGTCGCCCGGTAATGGGGGAGTTGTTGTCTCCCGGCCATGGGACTGGCTAGGCCCAAGGCCACGGGGGATGGGCAGTCTCAGATCTGGCCAGCTGAGACTAGCCTGGCAGTGGGGAGGGGGGAAGAAGGAGCCCTGGGGGTCTTGGATGTACCCCCAGGTGGGGATGGGATTATCTTGGGACTGTTTGGGATTTCTTTTGTCACTCTGCTTTTGGCTTTCTGTAAAGATTCACCGCTTTTCCTTAAACTTTCCATCACTTTTGCAATCTGTTTTGTTTTGAGTTGTTTTATTCTGCCCGTGATGGGGAGGGTTTGGAGGGGGGCTGCCTAACCCATCACATATGTAAATAAGATCCTCAGGAACTTAAGATGTAGAAAGCCATGACACATTTCAGCAGGCCTCCCAGGGCAGAGTTGTGTAACTCCAGCTGAGCCCAGCCACAGCTCCACCCCCAGAAACTACTGTTGCTGATCAGCAGATGTTACTCTGTGGCTGATGGAGGCCCACCTGGCTGAGTGGCAGGAGGCCAGGAATTAACTCAAGCTTGCCCTCCCTCCATATCTTTAATTGTTTTTCACTTCCATCAGCATTTTCCAGGCTGAGGACTTTGCAGGTTTCTTTCTCTCCTGTAAATCTCCTGATGTCCTGTACAATTAGCACCTCAGTTCACCTGCTAGATCTGTTGTCTTAGTCCTGCTTTTGTTCCTGGGTATCAGGGAAGATGAGACGGCAGATGATACCTGCACCTTCAGATTAATCATCCTTGCTGTGCTATGTTTTTTGTTTTCTTACTTAGAGCCTGACTGCTCCAGCAGTCCCACAGCTCCTAACTGAAGAGGTGCCGATTTATTAATAGGAATGTTTCTCTCCCTTAATGTAGGCAAGGTCTTTCTTCCCCTGGATCACACTGGAGGTGCAATTGCTTCAATTTAAAAAAATCTAGATATTAAAAACTATTATTTAAGAGAATACTCACTGTAAGCTTTGAACTTTCTTCTGGCATCTGCTTGCAGTGAACTGAGAAGCAGTTTATATTTTAGTTTATTTCTCTCTCCTGGATATTTGTCACTTCACAGGTTTCACAGTCAGTCTGGCTTTCAGAATTATGTCTGCCATTACTTCACTGTTGTCTCTGACACTGAATCATACAGCATATTCAGGACTGTAACTGAACTGTGTGCTGCTTTATGACTGTGCTTCACCAGTCTTGCTGCAAAGAGGCAAAAATCGTTTCCAGTTAAGACTTTTTTTTTTTTTTGTTTCCATGTCACTTATATTAAATCTACCTGAACATACCTCAAAAATAAAGTATTTTATTGGAATTTTTTTCCTAGTAATGAAAACTGTGGAGGAATGTCAGGGCTACTCAACCTGAGTTTTTATCAATTACAATCATAGAATCGTTAGGGTTGGAAAGGACCTCAAGGATCATCTAGTTCCAACCCCCTGCCATGGGCAGGCATACTAGATCAGGTTGCTCAGAGCCACATCCAGCCTGGCCTTAAAAACACATAGGGATTGGGCTTCCACCACCTCCCTGGGCAACCTGTTCCAGTGTCTCACCATCCTAACACATACTTGAGTTTTCCAGCTTTGGAAAAATCATCTACCTTCATCTTTCTCTGTTGATACTAATAGCTGGAGGAAAGGCAATAGAAGTCTTCTCTTAAAGGTAGATACATCTGGCAGCCTGAGTCCTGACTTTCCTTCAGCCAAGTGAAAGCAGGCTTCTTGTGCTACAAGTGCTTTTGATCCCTCACCAGCTGCCGCCAGATCTCTTGGGGGTTCTTCTCAAATCCACCTTGTTACAAGGTTGCAAACAGCCTCGCTGGGCTTTTCTCCCTGGAGTCCTTTGGTCTTTTGCAAGTTTCTTTGAATGAAGAACTTTCCTATTCACAGAGGAGTTTTTTACAGTATCACAGTATCACCAAGGTTGGATGAGACCTCAAAGATCATCCAGTCCAACCTGTCACCACAGACCTCATGACTAGACCATGGCACCAAGTGCCACGTCCAGTCCCCTCTTGAACACCTCCAGGGATGGTGACTCCACCATCTCCCTGGGCAGCACATTCCAATGACAAATGACTCTTTCAGTGAAGAACTTTCTCCTCACCTCGAGCCTAAACTTCCCTTGGTGCAGCTCGAGACTGTGTCCTCTTGTTCTGGTGCTGGTTGCTAGAGAGAAGAGACCAACCCCTTCCTGGCTACAACCACCTTTCAGGTAGTTGTAGAGAGCAATGAGGTCTCCCCTGAGCCTCCTCTTCTCCAGGCTAAACAACCCCAGCTCCCTCAGCCTCTCTTCACAGGGCTGTGCTCAAGGCCTCTCCCCAGCCTTGTTGCCCTTCTCTGGACATGCTCAAGTGTCTTGATGTCCTTCCTAAACTGAGGGGCCCAGAACTGGACACAGGACTCAAGGTGTGGCCTAACCAAAGCAGAGTAGAGGGGCACAATGACTTCCCTGCTCCTGCTGGCCACACTGTTCTTGATGCATGCCCAGATGCCATTGGCCTTGTTGGTCACCTGGGCACACTGCTGGCTCATGTTTAGGCAGCTGTCAATCAGCAGCTTTACCTCTGAGTCTGGTACTGGAGGCACCTTTTTCCTAGGAAGGTAACTTCTGTCAGTTTCCCAAATGAACTAAGTTTTATTTAATTTGGCATGGACTTTTTTTTTTTGTGTGTGTGTGTGTGTATCTATTTCTAGCCTTTTTTTCTTAATTGTGGGAACACCTTTCTTTCATACTACAAGTTGGGTCACAGCAATAATCATTTGATCCCTAGTGAAGTAAATTGTCCTTGTGTGATGGTTTTAAAGGGAAAGGGCTGCCCTTTGTATATTTGCCAGACAGTATCACTTATATATGAAAAAAAAGCAAGTGTGGATCAGAACTCATCTGTCCCAGATTCAGGCTTGGTAATCACAGAGATTGATCAAGATCTTTATAAATTTCCCACAGCTTTTGTATTGCTCTGTGTGTATTCTGAAAGTGGGGGATTTTCTTCCTTTCTGGTCCCATTAACAAAGAGCAGGGAGCATAACAGCCCCTGGCATGTGCCAGAGGTGGATGTGACAACTGCCACAGCTTGTAAATCTAAAAGCTTGCAGATTGGTCAAAGGCCAAAAGAGTCTGCAGATGACTGTGGGAAGCTGAGTGGTTGCTGTGTCACTGAAGTCCTAAGATCCTGAGGTATCTCTCAGAAGATTTAACTCATTTCTCCCAAACCATACAGCTCTTTAGCAGTTGCCCCGTCAGTATGCTTGCAGCATTATTGGTGCTCTTACAGTGTGCCCTAAAATAGATGGAAGCCTTCTCTACTCCCATGCAGCCTTTCCAGACTGCTCCAATGATTGTGTAAAAGTGGATATTTAGACAGCTTCCACATCTGGCAGAGAAATGGTACCTGGAGACTCATTTTGCAGGCATAGTTTTTAGATGGGAAAAAAATAAAATAAAATAAAATAAAATAAAATAAAATAAGAACTTTTAAAGGTAAGAGAGCTAATATTCATCTGCATGCAGGTTCTCTCAGAAATTTAGGCTTAGTTTATAAATCACAGATACTCTTCAAATTTCGTTTTAGCTCCAAATGAAGACATATCTCCAGCTTAATACATTTTTTCTTGGGGAACTCAACCATCCATCTTACAAGTTGAATACCCTAATTCAGAGCATTCAAGATTTACTAATGTAGCTCTCAAATTGTAATGCAGATAACAGTGGCTCTCTGTGAAAGCATTCAATTTAGAGATAAAATAGAAAAGGACTCTATTCTGCATTTCAGTATTGATATAATTTAAATGCCACAATGGTGCAATTCATTCTTGCATGCCTTTGACTAAGTGCCAGCACAAAGATGGTGTGTGGGGAGAGAGAGGGGGAAAAATGTTATATATAAAAAAAATTAAGTATACTGGGGAAAATGCTTACTTTTGTGATAGGAAGTGTACTTACATTTGTGGCACAACTCCAGTAAAACTCAACCTGTGAATTGTCCATAGGCAGGTTTGACCCATAAAATGCATCATTTTTCAAGATCACAGAATGATAGAAAACATCTGGTTGGAAGAGACCTCCAACATCATCCAGCCCAACCCTCAACCCAGTACTGAAGGATCAACACCAAACCAGGCCCACATACTGCTTAAACACCTTCAGGAATAGTGACTCCACCACTGCCCTGGGCAGATCATTCCAATGTTTGAGAACCCTCTTTGTCAAGAAATATTTCCTAGCATTCAGCCTGAACCTTCCCTGGGGCAGCTTGAAACCATTTCCTTTGGTCCTATCACTTGCCCATCAGTCTCATCTGTCTAGATCTTGTTGTAAAGCAACCACTCAGCTTGGTGTCATCTGCAAATTTACTGAGGGTGTGCTCAATCCCCTCATTCAGGTCATTGATAAAGACATTAAAGGAGACAGTAAAGAGGACAGGCCCCAGTACTGAATTCAGGGGGACACCACTAGTAACTGAGTGCCAGCCAGACTTCACTTCGTTCACCACCACTATCTTCCTGTTATCAATTCCAGTGGTTATGGCATGTAAATACAAAGAAAGAGTAGAAGTGAGGGTTCAAATAAAGCTACCTTCAGTAGACAGCTTAATGTCCTCACGTGGAGCAGTGCTGCAGGGGCTTTCACCTACATGTGCTAGAGGGCTGGGAGTGTGAACGGACCAGCTATTTGAATGCTGGGTCATTTCACACTGAGATTTCCCTGTCTGAATTGGTTTAGAATAGTTTGTTCCTATTAGAGCTAGTGTGTATAAATGATTTTTAACTAACTCCAAACATCATGACCTGTGCAATAGAAAGAGACGTGTGCTTGCACTTTGGCAAACCTGGAAACAGTCTCATCAATACTATTAATACAGACTGGAGGGTGAGGTGATAGAAAGCAGCCCTGCAGTAAAGGACTTGGGGGTGCTGATCGATGAGAAGCTAGACATGAGCAGACAGTGTGAGCCTATGGCAACCTGGGCTGCATCAAAAGAAGTTCTGTCTTGGGGAGCAGGCAGGTTAGCCCTTGCACTAAAGCATTACACTGAGGTAGAGATGGAGAGCTGATGTGGAAATGGCAGTGGAGCAGTGCTTCTTCAGTGCTTGCAACCAGATTTAGTCTGGCTGTGTGAAACTGGTGTTAACACTCTGGTTAGGCAAGGCGCCACAGCAGTATGGTGGGATCACATCTCAAAGATGATGAAGTCCAAGGAGTGCCGCACTGTGCACAATTCTCTGCTCATTCAGTTGTATCTCCATCGTACCCTTTGTCATGTATATTTCTAGCAACCCCTGAATCTGTAAAAATCTTGCTGTGTTAAAGCTTATGGCAGGCTTAGGAAGATAGATCAAAGTTTATATCTCTCTTTTATTTTACCTAATGTCACTGTGTGCTAATAGCTCTATAACTGATCTGCTTGTTAACTCTGTACGGCTCTTGATTACTTGATACCTTGAAATAAGGACATCTGTAGGTTATTTAGCCATTTTGTTTTCTAATTAAAAAGAAGACATTTCCTCACATGTAGATAAATGCTGCCTTCCAAATACTTGAAGTGTTACTTTGGTTTTGACTTAATCATCTACCTGGCAGCAGGTCACAAGTGGTGTTCCCCAAGGCTCAGTGCAGTACAATTCCTTAATCAATGACTTCAGGGATCAAATGCACCCTCAGTAAGTTTTCAGGTGACACAAAATTAGGTGGGCGTGTTGATCTCCTTGAGGATATGGAGGCTTTACAAAGGGATTTGAATAGGTTGGACTGATGGTTCGAGGTCAATTGTATGAGCTTCAACAAGAGCAAGTGCTGGGTCCTGCACCTGGGCCACAACAATCCCACACAACGCTACCACCTTGGGGAAGAATGGCTGGACAGCTGTGTGGAGGAAAAGACCTGGGGATACTGATTGACAGGAGGATGAATACAAGCCATCAGTGTGCCCAGGTGGCCAAGAGGGCCAAAGGCATCCTGGCCTGTACTAGAAATAGTGTGGCCAGCAGGACCAGGGAGGTCACTGTCCCTCTGTACTCAGCATTGGTGAGGCCACACTCCTAGTGCTGTGTTCAGTGCTAGGCACAGCAGTACAGAATGGACATTGAGGCACTGGAGAGGGTACAGAGAATGGTGACTGAGCTGGTGAGGGACCTGGAGATCAAGTCCTGGGAGGATTGGCAGAGGGAACTGGGGCTGTTTCGTCTACAAAAAAAGGAGGCTGAGGGGAGACCTTCTTGCTCTCTACAACTGCCTGAAAGGAGGTTGTAGAGACATAGGCATTGGTCTGTTCTCACAAGTAACCAATGACAAGAATGAGAGGAAATGGCCTCAAGGTGCAGCAGGGGAGGTTTAGGCTGGAGGTCAGGAGAAATTTTTTCATGGAAAGGGTTGTGAGGCACTGGAATGGGCTGCCCAGGGAGGTAGTTGAGTCACCATCCCTGGACATGTTTAAAAGCCGTGCAGATCTGGTGCTTGGGGATATGGTGTGGTGGCAGACTTGGTGGCATGGGTGAAATGACAACTTGATGATCTCAGATGATCCTTTCCAGCCCAGATGATTCTGTGATTATGACAAAGCACAGAACAATATTCTGCACTATATCTGATTTGGTTCACTTACTCTCTAAACAGTCAGAGGCTTTCTAGCTTGTCTCTTATGCAGTGTCTTTTGTACCTGTATTTCCTATGTGCATTAGTATTTCCACTATCCCTGTTTGAACTCTTAATTGAAACTACATTCTTTTGAGATACGAAGTTCAGAACAGACACACTCTTAAAAGCAAGAGTGAGCATTTTGTTTACCACAGGACTGTATGGGTTAAGAATTGTCTGTCCTGTTCCCTATACGGTCCAGCATGTTGCTTTTTTCTCTAGGTTGAAGTTCACACTGAGCATGGACTCATGTCTTTCTGCCTTTGTGGCTGCATTGTATTTCCAAAGTAGTAATGCAGAAGAGTCACTTGGACTATTTCCTTTACATTTGTCTGTCATCTAGCAGTCACATCACTTTGTTGGGACCCCCTTGAGGAGTTCCTCCAGATTTTTTTAAATTTGGATAAAGCTAAAAATTTCTATTTTTCCCCTATTTGTCCATTTTCTAGTTATTTTAGGCCATACATAATTATGACACTAATTTCAGTTTAGGACTTTGTCTCACTTGAGAGTAAACTTCTGTCACATACTGAAGCAACTCTTTATTTATGCATCTGTTACCACAGTGTTTGCAAGCCATGTCACTGCTTGTCTTGTTTACAATACAATACAATACACCAGGTCGGAAGAGACCTTCAAGATCATCACGTCCAACCCATCAACCAATCCAATCCACCCAACAACTAAACCACGCAGCCAAGCACCCCATCAAGTCTTCTCCTGAACACCTCCAATGAAGGTGACTCCACCACCTCCACGGGTAGCCCATTCCAATGGGGAATCACTCTCTCCGTGTAGAACTTCTTCCTAACATCCAGCCTAAACCTCCCCTGGCGCAGCCTGAGACTGTGTCCTCTTGTTCTGGTGCTGGCTGCCTGGGAGAAGAGACCAACCTCTGCCTGGCTACAACCTCCCTTCAGGTAGTTGTAGAGAGCAAGAAGGTCACTCCTGAGTCTCCTCTTCTCCAGGCTAAGCAACCCCAGCTCCCTCAGCCTCTCCTCATAGGGCTTGTGTTCCAAACCCCTCACCAACTTTGTTGCCCTCCTCTGGACACGCTCCAGCAAGACAACACCCTTCCTAAACTGAGGGGCCCAGAACTGGACACAGGACTCGAGGTGCGGCCTAACCAAAGCAGAGTAGAGGGGCACAATGACCTCCCTGCTCCTGCTGGCCACACTGTTCCTGATGCAGGCCAGGATGCCATTGGCCTTCTTGGCCGCCTGGGCACACTGCAGGCTCATGTTCAGCCTACAATCAACCAGTACCCCCAGGTCCCTCTCTGCCTGGCCGCTCTCCAGCCACTCTGACCCCAGCTTGTAGCACTGCCTGGGGTTGTTGTGGCCAATGTGCAGAACGCGGCACTTGGATGTGTTCAATCTCATGCCCTTGGACTCTGCCCATCTGTCCAGCCTGTCGAGGTCCCTCTGCAAAGCCTCTCTACCCTCCAGCAGATCAACTCCTGCCCCCAGCTTGGTGTCATCTGCAAATTTACTGATGATGGACTCAATGCCCTCATCCAGATCATCAATAAAGATGTTGAAGAGCATGGGGCCCAACACTGATCCTTGGGGCACACCACTAGTGACTGGCTGCCAGCTGGATGTGGCACCATTCACCACCACACTCTGGGCTTGGCCCTCCAGCCAGTTCCTAACCCAATGCAGTGTGCTCCTGTCCAAGCCATGGGCTGATAGCTTGGCCAGGAGTTTGCTGTGGGGGATGGTGTCAAAGGCCTTGCTGAGGTCCAGGTAGACCACATCCACAGGCCTCCCCACATCCACCAGGCGGGTCACCTGATCACAGAAGGAAATCAGGTTGGTCAGGCAGGACCTGCCCTTCCTAAATCCATGCTGGCTAGGCCTGATCCCTTGGCCATCCTGTAAGTGCTGTGTGATCGCACTCAAGATGACCTGTTCTTCCTTGTGCTCCTAAAAGGAAAGTAGCAGCACTCCTTGATCTCAGAAGACTGAAGCACATTGATGGCTGTAATAAAACTATTTCCCTGCTTATTATAAGACCCCAGATATTTTTTTTTCTTTCCCATCATTTTAGTATTAGACTGCCATACAAATTCCAGAATAAAGCAGATTGTATTAAGAAGAAAGAACTCACCTCTACTCATTACATGATTGAAAATGGGACTGGAGAAATGCATGGCATGAAAAATTCGATGTAGTGATTAAATACTGCCTCTGGCTCAGGAAGTTCCTTGTCTGCAATATGCCACAGAGTGGGGAAATATCCCTATACATTCGCCCTGCTCAGTGTTTTCTTTCTTTCTGTGCAATCTGCTATTGGCAACTGTTGAAGAAAAGGTGCTAGGAAGAATGGAGACTCACTGGCAGGAAAACAGGACAGTTACTGAGTGGTGGCACCTGTTAGGGTGTGCAGGGGAAGCCAGGTTTGTCCCAGAGAGATGAGGATGAGCCAGTACACCTTGTTCTGAGGCAATCAAGTCTTCTCTCTTCCCTTACACAGAGCACAGCATTGCTGGACAGTTATCTGATCATTTCCTCCTGAGCAAAACCCAAAAGCTTCAGTAAGAAGTCAGTTATTTCAGTACAGGCAGAGGATATTGCTGCTTTGTGAAATTCTTTAATGTGACTGTATTCAGCATCTTTGAAACATGACAGCTTTGATCAGCTGCCTGTGCAAAGACAGGCTGAGGTAGAAGACAGGGAGTGAATGCATGGTTCTTTTTAATTAGAATGATTGATTACTACAGTGTATGATAGTCCAAAACTGATTGATGTTCTTAATGAATTACTTTATGGGTTTCTTTGTAAGTCTCTTGTGGGTATACATTGTCAGTCTCTTCCTTTGCTAGAGCAAAGTATTTTCCCTCATTTTTAGGGTGGCTTATCCAGATAGCCACATTCAAAATTACAGACGTTAGAAATCTTAGGTTGATTATTTGTAGACAAAATATTTGACTACTTATTATCTAAAACATGTGACCTTCTAATAGCATTCCCCAGAAAGGCAAGATGCAGAATGAGACAGTGCTAATTAGAGAAGTCATGAATGTCAAGTCATGGCTTCTGAGTAACAATTTAAGCACTGATAAGTTAATGATGGTCAGTGCCTTGCCCTTCAGGAGGACAAGCTTTTAATCACAATTGATGACTGACCTTACCATACTGCTGCATGATGGGCTGGGGCTGCTTACCACATCCTGGTCTTGCTGGAGCATCCCCTGCCTTGCATGGTGCAGCCCAGGAGGAAGTCATCCTGTGTTGCCCCCAAGGCTCAGCAGCCTATCTCAGTGGGGCATGCAGAGGGACCAAGGGCTTTTTGGGGATGGCTGCCCTCAGCTGAACCAAGAAGAGGTGATATGTTCACACCTAGGGTTTGGCAGAGGTGATGGCATTGTTTTTGTTGGCAGAGGTGATGGCATTGTTTTGGTTGGCAGAGGTGATGGCATTGTTTTGGTTGATGTTGTATCTGCTCAATTAGGAAGCATGAAAAGAGGGTGTCTGCACTGCAGGTTCTGGTCCTATGGCACATCCATTCACAGCAGCAGTTCTGTGCTGTCAGACCAAAGGTCTCAATCTCTGAGATTTCTGTCTCTTTAATGGAAGTTGCTGGAAGAAAATCTCTCTTAAACCTTAGCTTTGGAAGATCTTTGAATTCTCAGTTTCTTAAATATTTCTTAGCATCCAGAGTGAACCTTCCATGGTGCAGCTTGAAACCATTTCCTCTGGTCCTGTCGCTTGCCACCAAGGAGAAGAAGCTGCCCCCTCCTCGCTCCAGCCTCCATTCAGGGAGTTATAGAGAGTGATAAGGTCTCCCCTCAGCCTCTTCTCCAGACTGAGCAATCCCAGCTCCTTCAGATGCTCCTGAAAGATACAAAGGATAGGGAAAATTATTTTTTATCAGGGCCTGTTGCAATAGGACAAGGAGTGATGGTTTTAAACTAAAAGAGGGCAGATTCAAATAAGATATGAAAAAGAAATTATTTATGAATGTGGTGAAACACTGGCACAGATTGCCCATCCCTGAAAAAAATCCAGGTCAGGTTGAATGGGGCTCTAAGTAACCTGATCAAGGTAAAGGTGTTCCTACTTATTGCAGGATGATTGGACTAGATGACCTTTAAAATCCCCTCCAACCTATGCTTCTATGATTTTATGGTTCTATTGCCTCATGCCTCCAACACAGAGCTTGCAGGCAGGTATACATTTTTCTTTTGGGTGGAGGAGGAACTGGAGCAGTTCCATTTATCCAGATATCAGCATTAGATATTTGTCTTCTGCTTTAAATTCAGCTCAGGAAAGCCTACTTAGAAAGGTGATGCCCATAGTGTGATGAGTGGTCATGTCCAGGGCTGGCATATCCCTATTGCAGTTGTCCATGCCATGAGGTGGTTAAGGAATAAGAAATATTATACAGTGAGGAAGCAGGCTGCTTTTTGTGTTTTTTTTGTGTTTTTTTTTTTTTTTTCACCCTTATGTTTTCCATGCTCATCAAGTTTGAAAGCCTAGGGCAAGATTAATTAAAATCAATGGAGCAAAGCAAATTAAGCACTTAAAAGTGCTCTTTGGGGGCTATCAAAACCAGAATAATTCAAAATAAATATTCAAATGTCTGGGGCTTGTTATGAGACTATTTTATAGTTCAGCTCATTCATCCTCTCTCTGTCTCTCTCTCCCTTAGTTCTTTATCTGCTTTTCACAGTGCTCAGCAGATGCTCTTTCCTTGGCATTTCAAGCCAGCATGTCTCTGGTGCAATCTCAGGACTCTGCTCCCACGCACCCAAAATAAAAATCACACTACAAACACACAGCCTAATCCAGCAACTCTTACTTAGACTAGTAAGCCTTGCAGAGATATAAATAGCACTGTTCAGGGAATCTTAATCTAGTATAATTGTTTTTCTAAGCTTTCTCAACAGTTAATGGAGAGAGTGAAGGTCTGTACCTCTGAATCTTACCATCCTGAAATTAGTCCTTGAGCTGCATGGAATGAGTTACTCATCAGATTTGCTTTATTTGCCTTTTTTTTTTTTCTGAGGAGTTGCAGACAACAGCCTTAGATGAGAAGCTGTCCTCCTAGATGCTTCACGTGAGGCCAGGCAAAATACCACTGAGTAAGCTGGACTTCTCTGGAGTGCTGGCAACTGCACCAGAAGCTCTGATTTCTGCCAAATAGCATCAGTTGCTGGCTGTGACCGGTTTAGGCTGTGCCTTTAAGAAAGCGACTGTTGCTGAACACTCTGGCTGAATGTATTGAAAACAAAGATATTCTAAACTAATTTCATTGGTAGATTGGTAGAATGCAACTTTAATTTTTGGTACTGCTGCACTCATAGGTGGAGTTACTTCATTCAGAGCTCGGTAGTCACCTGTCAGATGCCAGTCTCCATTCTGCTTTCGCACAGGCCACACTGGACTGTTGAAAAGTGAATGAGTACCAGACATGATGGAACTCCAATATGAGCTGGAATCCAAAGAGGCCAAATGGTATGCCACCATAGACATTGCTAATGCATTTTTCTCTGTTCCCATAGCAGAGGAATGCAGGCCTCAGTTTGCTTTCACCTGGAGAGGAATCCAGTACACTTTCAACAGATTGCCAGTGGGCTGGATCCACAGTTCCAGCATCTGTCATGCAGTGATCCATGATGCTCTGGATAAAGGTGGTGCTCCAGGACACATCCAGTTCATCGATGATATCATTGTCTGGGGTAAAACTGCTGAAGAAGTCTTCAAGAAAGGTAACAAAATCATTGACATTCTTCTGAATGCAGGTTTTGCCATCAAGCGAGACAAGGTGAAAGGACCTACCAGAGAAATCCAGTTTCTGGGAGTGCGGTGGCAGGATGGACGCCGACACATTCCAGTGGATGTGGTAAATAGAGTCTCTACCATGGCAAATCCCATGAACAAGCAAGAAACTCTACGTTTCTTGGGGATAGTGGGATTTTGGAGACTGCACATTCCTGGATACAGTCAGATTGTGAAACCTCTGTATGATGTGACTCGAAAGAAAAACAGTTTCCACTGGGGACCTGAACAGCAAGCAGCTTTTGACCAGATAAAACAAGAGGTAGTTCAAGCAATGGGTCTGGGACCTGTCCGAGATGGTCCAGACATTAAGAACATTTTGTACATGGCTGCAAGTGACAATGGTCCAACCTGGTGCTTGTGGCAAAGAGCTCCAGGTGAGACACGTGGACGACCTCTTGGTTTCTGGAGTCGAGGTTACAGAGGTTCGGAGGCTAATTATACTCCAACAGAGAAAGAGATTCTAGCTGCCTATGAAGGAGTAAAAACAGCTTCTGAAGCGATTGGAACTGAATCACAACTTCTCTTAGCTCCCAGATTACCAGTTTTGAATTGGATGTTCAAAGGCAAAGGTTCCACACATCATGCAACAGATTCCACCTGGTCTAAGTGGATGGCTCTGATAACACAGAGAGCTTGAATGGGAAATCTTGAAAGACCAGTCAAGTGCAGCAGTGGGAGTGGAGAAAGAACAAAGAAATCTGTAACTGACTGTGATCAATTAATTATAAATACCACTGCCATTGGACCAGCCCACAGGACAGAGAAGAACAGACCGACCACAAACAGACTGAACCCAAAACTTAAAGTTGCATTCTACCAATCTACCAATGAAATTAGTTTAGAATATCTTTGTTTTCAATACATTCAGCCAGAGTGTTCAGCAACAGTCACTTTCTTAAAGGCACAGCCTAAACTGGTCACACTGTCCAATGGCTGCTGCTGATCCCCAGCAGCACACAGGGTCAATGTGCCCGCAGTCAGGTGCCCATTACAAACTGAAGACTGTAAAGTGTGCAGTGGGTGACAGATAGCCTGTCGTGGGAGGAAAGCAGACATGCATCCCTCTGTGAACCCTCACAGAGGCAGAAACTGCTGCCTGTCTCCTCGTCCTTACATCAACAGATTGCTGTGGGAGAACCTGCTTTGTTTGGCAAGAGAAGGCTGAAATAATATGCAAACAGTATTCACTGCTTGCCCTAACGTTGCCTTGCTGGTTGTCATTGCTGCCTGCGTACATGTCTGTCACAGGGGAGCACCACTAGCTATGGACAACAGTCTCTAAACCTCTGTCAGAGCAGGGCTTCCATCCTTCCGTGCATTAGGAGTTGTAAAAGTGGCTGCCAAGAACATTTTCAATATATTTTCATGATTCAGCCACTGTTGACAGTTGCAGAGAGGAAGGAAAATGTCTCATGGTCGTAATTGGTGCCATGGTTGAGTTGATTAGATGGTACTGGGTGATAGGTTGGACTTGGTGATCTCTGAGGTCTTTTCCAACCTGGTTAATTCTATTCTATTCTCCTTAATCATAGAATCATAGAATCATAGAATCATAGAATCATAGAATCATAGAATCATAGAATCAGTCAGGGTTGGAAGGGACCACAAGGATCATCTAGTTCCAAGCCCCCTGCCATGGGCAGGGACACCCTACACTAGATCACGCTGGCCAGAGCCTCATCCAGCCTGGTCTTAAACACCTCCAGGGACGGGGCCTCAACCACCTCCCTGGACAACCCATTCCAGGCCTTCACCACTCTCATGGTGAAGAACTTCTTCCTCACATCCAGCCTGAATCTCCCCATTTCCAGCTTCATTCCGTTCCCCCTAGTCCTATCACTACCTGATAGCCTGAGAAGTCCCTCCTCAGCCTTCCTGTAGGCCCCCTTCAGATACTGGAAGGCCACAATGAGGTCACCTCGGAGCCTTCTCTTCTCCAGACTGAACAGCCCCAACTCCTTCAGTCTGTCCTCATAGGAGAGGTGCTCCAGTCCTCTGATCATCCTCGTGGCCCTTCTCTGGACACGCTCCAGCACGTCCACATCCCTCCTGTAATAGGGGCTCCAGAACTGGACGCAGTACTCCAGGTGGGGTCTCACCAGAGTTGAGTAGAGGGGGAGAAGCATCTCCCTTGACCTGCTGGTCACACTTCTCCTGATGCAGCCCAGGATCTGATTGGCTTTCCGGGCTGCAAGTGCACATTGAGAGCTCATGTCGAGCTTCTTGTCCACCAGCACCCCCAAGTCTCTCTCCTCAGGGCTGCTCTTCAGCCAGTCACTGCCCAGCCTGTATTTGTGCCTGGGATTGCCTGGACCCAGTTGCAGGACCATGCACTTGGTCTTGTTGAAGCTCATGAGGTTGGCTTGTGCCCACCTCTCCAGCCTGTCCAGGTCCCTCTGGATGGCATCCCTTCCCTCCAGCGTGTCTGCTGCACCACACAGCTTGGTGTCATCAGCAAACTTGCTGAGGGTGCACTTGATGCCACTGTCCATGGCACCCACAAAGATGTTGAACAAGACAGGTCCCAGGACTGATCCCTGAGGGACTCCGCTTGTCACTGGCCTCCATTGGGACATGGACCCGTTGACAGCCACTCTTTGGGTGCAGCCATCAAGCCAGTTCTTTATCCATCTAGTGGTCCACCCATCAAACCCATGTGTCGCCAGCTTGGAGACCAGGAGGTGGTGCGGGACAGTGTCGAAGGCTTTGCTCAAGTCCAGGTAAACAACATCAGTTGCTCGCCCCTCATCTATTAATGCTGTCACCTGATCATAGAAGGCCACCAGGTTTGTCAGGCAGGATTTGCCCTTGGCAAAGCCATGCTGACTATTCCCACTCACCTCTTCACTGTTCTTCTGAGTCATTAGTGCCTCCAGGAGGATCTGCTCCATGATCTTTCCGGGCACAGAGGTGAGACTGACTGGCCTGGAGTTCCCCGGTTCCTCCTTCTTGCCCTTTTTGAAAATGGGAGTAATGTTTCCCCTTTTCCAGTCTGTGGGGACTTCCCCACTCTGCCATGACTTCTGGAATATAATAGAGAGGGGTTTAGCAACCTCATCTGCCAGTTCTCTCAGCACCCGTGGGTGTATCCCGTCAGGTCCCATGGACTTGAACACTTTCAGGTTCTTCAGGTGATCACGAACCTGAGCTTCACTTACGATGGGCAGTTCTTCCTCCCCATCCCTGGCATCGTCTGCCATGACACCAGGAGTGTGGCTGGAGGCCCTTGCAGTGAAGACTGAGGTAAAGAAGTGATTGAGTACCTCAGCCTTTTCCACATCACTTGTGACTAATTCACCACTTTCCTTTCTGAGGTGGCCCACACCTTCCCTAGTCTTCTTCTTGCCATTAACATACCTATAGAAATTCTTAGTGTTCCCTTTAACCTCCCTGGCTAGATTCAGTTCAAACTCTGCTTTGGCTTTCCTTACCAGGCCTCTTGCTGCTCGGGCAGCTTCCTTATATACCCCCTGTTCTATCTGTCCTTCCCTCCACTTCCTGTAGAGTTTCTTTTTAAGTGATAGTGTGTCCAGCAGCTCCTTGTTCATCCAGGCAGGCCTCCTAGCATTCCTTCCTGCTTTTCTCCTTGTAGGTATACATAGCTCCTGGACACAGAGGAGGTGGTCCTTGAATACTGACCAGCTGTCCTGGGTCCCTCTTCCCTCCAGGGCTTCATCCCACGACACTTTGGCTAGCAGATCCCTTCAGCGATCGAAGTCTGCACGCCTAAAGTCTAGGGTCCTAAGCATAATCCTATGTCTACTAGCAGAGGACTCTACTGCAAGCATCATTCCCATGTACTTGCCAGACAAGAATAACATAGGTCATGTTCTTTGACAAAGGTGTTTTCACCTGTAGCAAATCTGATCTATTTAGAAACTCTATACAGCTCTTGCCAGATTACTTGCTTTTGAATACTTTTCCCTAGACACAGAATCCTTCTTTGCCACCAAAATAAAAATAATACTCATGTACAATGAATTGCTCTTGTTCAGAAGCCAGTGTCCTGTAATAATCATACTAATTCTCACCCCATCCATGCTGAAATGAGAATCTGTTCATTTCACTGTTCAGTTTCCCTGGTTACAGTGACTTTCTGCTATTGAGGTGGAAATTTCTGATCTTAAATCTTACTGCTTTTGTGCTGTGGTATATGTTAGAGGGGATGGGTGAGCTTTTGTCTAAGTAAAAACAATGTATTCTTATTAGTTTACATAAAAATGGTAGCATTTACACTACATGCATGTTTGTATTTTTAAACAGTTGCAAGATGTTGTGGTTTAACCACATCAATTAAGCTCCACACAGCCTCTCACTTACTCCTCTCTGGTGGGACTGAGGAGAGAATCAGAAGTCTGAAAGTGAGAAAACTCATGGGTTGAGATTAAAGAGGCAGTTTAAGAGTTAAACCAAAAGCACAGTCATAGCAGAACAAGGAATTCATTCACCAGGTGTTCAGCCATCTCCAGGGAAGTAGGGATTCATCACACATAACAGCTCTTTGGGAAGACAAAATGCCATCATTCAGAACATCCGCCCCCTGTTGTATTCTTCCCCCAGTTTTATATGCTGAGCATGATGTCATATGGTATGGAATATCCCTCTGGTCAGTTGAGGTCAGGTGTACCAGATGAGTCCCCTCCCAACTTCTTGTGCACCTCCAGCCTATTTGCTGGTTGGACAGTGTGAGGAGCAGAAAAGGCCTTGACTCTGTGTAATGATCACCTGCATCACATCTCTGCTGAATACAGATAATGACTGTGTCAGCAGATCAAAGGCATAGTTTAAAGGCATAGTTTCCCCTAGTCATGGAATCATTGAACTCTAGAGGTCATCTAATCTAATCTCCCTGCCATAGGCATGGACACCTCTCAACCAGACCAGGTTACTCAAGACCTCATTCAACCTGGCCTTGAACATCTCCAGGGAGGAGGCATCCACAGCTTCTCTGACCAATCCATTTCAGAGTTTTGCTACCCTTGTAGTGAAGAATTTCTTCCTAAGATCCACTCTAAACCTATTCTCCTTCAATTTAAGTCCTTTTCCCCTTGTGCTAGTCAAGCCCCTTAATGCTGCTAGAGAAGGATCTACTCTGGGTGATGAACTCAGAAGGACTGACAGAGCTGCATAGCCAGCTATGTACCTCCCACCACAGTCCATGGCTATAGCCAACCCTCCCCTTATGGAAGAAATGCAACTCAAAAGGTTGTAGTCTTCCTGCACTCGTTTGGAGAAGGCAAGAGCTGGGGGCAATGGATACACTTACCTTAGAGCCTTTGGAGGTCTAGTGTTTGGCAATCCCAAGCACCAATATAGGCTAGGCAGTGACTGGCTTGAGAGGAGCCCTGAAGAAAAGGACTTGGGGGTGCTGGTGGATGAGAAGCTCAACAGGAGCCAGCAGTGTGCACTTGCAGCCCAGAAAGCCAACCATATCCTGGGCTGCATCAAGAGAAGTGTGGCCAGCAGGTCAAGGAAGGTGATTCTCCCCCTCTGCTCTGGTGAGACCCCACCTAGAGTACTGTGTCCAGTTCTGGAGTCCCTATTACAGGAAGGATCTGGATGTGCTGGAATGTGTCCAGACACACATGTGATCCCCATCCACAAAAAGGGTTGGATGGATGAACCAGGAAACTCCAGGCCTGTCAGCCTGACCTCAGTGCCAGGGAAAATGATGGAGCAGATCATCTTCAGGGCAATCACTGCGCACCTGCAGGATGGCCAAGGGCTCAGGTCCAGCCAACAAGGATTTAGGAAGGATCCTCTCCAACCTGATCTCCTTCTATGATCAGGTGACTGCCTGGTGGATGTGGGGAGGCCTGTGGATGTGGTCTACCTGGACTTCAGCAAGGCCTTTGACACCGTCCCCCACAGCAAACTGCTAGCTAAGCTGTCAGCTTGTGGCTTGGACAGCAACACTCTTGTGGTGGTTTGAGCCTTAACTGGGAGTTAAGAGCTCAGATGGGGGCAAGGCTGAGAATCTCTCCCCCACTCCCCCCTCCTCTCTCCCAACAGAGAGGGGAGAAAAGGAAGGAGCAAATCCGCCAAACAATAATTTAGAGTTGGTTTGGAAGTAGAGAAGTAAAGAGTTGTCTTTAAACAATATATAAATAACAATAACAAGAAAGGTTCACAAGGGCAAGGAACAAGGATGGGACAAAAACAAGAGAATAATACAAAACCAGTCTTTTCTCTGAGGAGGCGTGGAGGCAGCAGGGAGAAGGATCAGGTCCCACCACGTGGCAGAGGAGCAGGAGGGCAGCTGCAGTAGCTCTCATCCAGCAGAGGCAGGAGCCAAAAGGGGCTAACAGCTACAATGTCCTGCTTTTTATACCCTAGCTGGGCAGGGAGGGGGAGTGGAACAGACTCAGCTTCCCAGGGGAGAAACACCCTGCAGGGAGTGAAAAGTACCTGCAAGCCTCCCCCTGCTTTGTTTTTTGTTTTCAGAAAAGGGAGTTAACTCACCACAACTCTGCGCTGAGTTAGGAACTGGCTGGAGGACCCAGTCCAGAGAGTAGTGGTGTATGGTGCCACATCCAGCTGGAGGCCAGTCACCAGTGGTGTCCCCCAGGGATCAGTGCTGGGCCCCATCTTCTTTATTATCTTCACTGATGATATGGATGAGGGGATTGAGACAGTCATCAGCAAATTTGCAGATGACACCAAGTTGGGAGCAGATGTTGATCAGTTAGAGGGCAGAAATTCTCTGCAGAGGGACCTTGACCAACTGGAGAAATGGGCGGAGTCCAACGGGATGGCATTCAACGAGTCCAAGTGCCGGGTGCTGCACTTTGGCCACAACAACCCCATGCAGAGCTAAAGGCTGGGGTCGGAGTGGCTGGAGCTCCCAAACAGAAAGGGACATGGGGGTACTGATCGACTGCCACCTAAACATGAGCCAGCAGTGTGCCCAGGTGGCCAAGAGAGCCAATGGCATCCTGGCCTGCATTAGGAATAGTGTGGCCAGCAGGAGCAGGGAAGTCATTGTGCCCCTGTACTCTGCACTGGTCAGGCCACACCTTGAGTACTGTGTCCAGTTCCAGGCCCCTCAGTTTAAGAAGGACATCAAGACACTTGAACGTGTCCAGAGAAGGGCAACAAGGCTGGTGAGAGGCCTTGAGCACAAGCCCTATGAGGAGAGGCTGAGGGAGCTGGGATTGTTTAGCCTGGAAAAGAGGGAGGTGGTGGAAGCCCCATGCCTGGAGGTTTTTAAGGCCAGGCTGGATGTAGCTGTGAGCAACCTGATCTAGTGTGAGGTGTCCCTGCCCATGGCAGGGGCTTGGAACTAGATGATTCTTGAGGTGGCTTCCAAACCTTACATTCTATGATTCTACACCTTGAACCTGGATGCTGAAATACCAAAACTGTCCTATGTGTCCCTATGAATAACAGTTCACTTTGAATATTTAGAGTAAAGGAACCTAAAAATTGTATCTTGTAAAAATTTTTGTATGAAGTTCATGAAGCAAACTCACTATTTCTTTGTAATATATACAGAAGGGTTGACACTGGTGCCATTTAATCAATTTCACACTTGACTTCACTAGAAAAAAAAAGATGGGCTCACAGCAAATGCATATCCAAGGGAAATTACACCCACGTGCTTTCCAATGAAATCGTTATCCAATTTAAAATAAATGCCTTCTTTCTTTATTTAGACAGACAGTGTCTTAGTACTCCGTGGCTTATACATGTAGCCTTTCTCCACACTGTATTTGTGTAGAAAAAAATTCTAAGCTCAGCTGCAGCCTTTGATGCTGAAGGAGGTATTTATATGTGGCTTTACTTAGCAAATAGTTTCCCAGCCAAGTGTACTGAAGTACTAGAGTCTCACACTGTGAAGCACATTCTGAGTGGTTAATATTACCTGGAGTGCACAGGGAAAATAATGTTTTGACGATCACACAATCACAGAAACATTCAGGTTGGAAAAGACCCTCAGGATCACCAAGTCCAACCCAGAACCCTACTCTGCAGAGTTCACCCTAAACCACATCCAAATGACCTTTAAACACATCCAGGATTGGTGATTCCACCACCTCCCTGGGCAGCACATTCCATGCCTGACCACTCTTTCTGTGAAAAAAAATGTTCCTACTGTCCAGTCTAAACTTGCCCTTGCCCTCCCTCTTCCTTCTGTCACTAATTACCTGTGAAAAGAAACCAGCACCATCTCTCTACTATGTCCTTTCAGTTGTAGAGAGCAATGAGGTCTTGCCTCAGCCTCCTCTTTTTCAAACTAAACAGCCCCAGCTGTTTATTTATTCTCCAGGCCCTCCCCCAGCTTTGTTGCCCTCCTCTGCACTCACTGCAGCACCTCCACATCTCTCTTGTATTGCAGTACCCAAAACTAGATATGACACTGGAGGTGTGGCCTCACCAGTATTGGGTACAGGGGGCAATCACCTCCCTGCTCCTTCTGGACACAGCATTTCTAATCCAAGCCAGGATGCCACTGGCTTTTTGCCACCTTGGCACACTGCTGGCTCCTTTTCCACTGCATGTCAATTAGAACCCCCAGCTCCCTTTCTGCTAGACAGTTTTCCAGCCACACTTCCCTAAGCCTGTAGCATTGCTTGGGGTTATTGTGACCCAAGTGCACGACCTGGCATTTGGCCTTGTTGAAGGTCGTATTCATGCTTGTGGCTTTTACATCTTGTGCATATGTATTTACAAACCTTAGATCTCATGCATGTATTTCATCAGTGTCACCCATAATGTAAAATCTTCCCTGAGCAATGTTATGCAATGTTATATACACAGTAAATATACTGTTGTGTCTGAAACTGTTGCCTACAATTAGAATATGTTCCAAACATTTTGGTCCTAGACACTATTATTAACCTATCAGGGTGCTCAAATGTGTTGAATTAGTGGTCTAACAGCAGAAGGCTGGTTAACACTGCAGAAAGGAGAAAGGCCTGTGTGCAAACTTTTCTCCTTACATAAAAGCTTCAGTAACAGTGTTATGTATGGGACCTGAAATCATTGTGCTCAAGTCTGGTGTGTTTTAAAAGAACAATGTGTGGATTTCACATATTTGAAAATGAAGCTCTAACAGTGCTGCTCTTTATTTCTCTTCTGCAAACCAATCCTGTGTGTGCTGGCACCACTACACTTGGTCCAGCAGGTCACCATGGCAATGAGAGTCTGCTTATCCTGAGAAGAGGCTATGCTCCTGGAGCTGTTTTTCTCCAAGGCAGGGCTGAAATGTGTCCTTTAGATAATATGTCTGTGCTGGATGATAGAATCATAGAATCATCCAGGCCAGAAAGGACCTCTGGAGTCTTCAAGTCTAGCCACTTCACCCACTCCACCTAGTCTGTCACTACACCATGTCCCCAAGCAACAGATCCACACAACCTCTAAACTCCTCCAGGAATGGCAACTTAAACACCTCCCTCATCCAGGGGGTAAGCTTTCTCATTTCTGTACCTGTAGAAGCCTTTCTTGTTTTTCTTTAGATCACTTGCCAAGTTCAGTTCCAGCTACACCTTGGCCTTCCTGACCTCTTCCCTACACAACCAGGCAATGTCCCTATACTCTTCCCAGGATGCCTGTCCCTTTTTCTATTTTCTGTGTCATCCCAACTTGCCCTTTAGTTTGACCAACAGGTCTTCACTCAGCCATGCTGATCTCCTCCCTTCCTTGCTACACTTCTTACACCTGGGGATTGCAATCTCTATGGAAAACATCCTTAAAGAACTGCCAACTCTATTCTGCTTCCTTGTCTCTGAGGGCTCTTTCTCATGGGGTGCTATTTGCTAAGTCCTTCAAGAGCTGGAATTTTGCTTTCCTGAAATTTAGATTCCTGATTCTGATTCTCATCAGCTTCATACCATATAGGACAGTGAACTGCAGTAGCTCATGATCACTGCAGCCCAGGCTGTTTTTTCTGGCATCAAGTTGGAATCTCCCCAGAAGCAGCTTGTGCCCACCACCCCTTGTCTTTACCATGGGACTCTTTGTACAAAGGGAGTCTTCCCCATCATGACAGCCACCTTTTATGTACTTGTACACGGTTATGAGGTCTCCCTAAGCCTTCTCTTCTCAAGGCTGAACAAACCCAGTTCTCTCAGCCTTCCTTCATATGCCAGGGCTTCCAGTCCCCATGATTCTTCTTTGGACCTTTTCCAGCCTGTCCACATCCTTCTTGTATAGGGAGGACCAAAACTGCAGATAGTGCTCAAGGTGCAGCCTGACCAGCACTGAGTATAGTGAGAGAATCACATCTTTATCCCTGCTTGTGATACCATTATTAATGCAACTCAGAATCCTGTTGGCTTGCTTTGCCACTGCAGCACTCATGGCTCCCAATCTGAGCTGCATTTCTGCGTTCTGTGTTCCCTGGTACCAGACGGTACACTATTCTGAGCCCTTATTTGAGTGCTGAAATATCTAATTATGTATTTCAACTGCAGTGTAGTGATAGAAACACTTGCTGCTTTGTGCATTCAGGAACCTTTTGAGTTGACTGTGGAACCTTTTCTCTTTTATGCTGGATGCTCCCTCCCTAGAATTGTTCAAGGCCAGGTTGGATGGGGCCTTGAGCAACCTCATCTAGTGGAAGGTGTCCCAGCCCATGGCAGGGGGTTGAAAATAGAGGATCTTTCAGGTCCCTTCCAACCCAAACCATTCTATAATTTTGTGCTTCTTTGATTCTATGATTGTATGAGGCCTATCAACAGAGTTAAACGACCTAATTGCTTCAGAAAACAATTCTATTATACATGTTTTCTATAGTGCATGTCTTCAGCTGTTATTTATTTACTGTAAAAAGGATGTGAGGCTCCAACACCTATGAAAATTTTTGAAAGAAGACACAGTTATTGTAAGCCAGGTTAAACTCCTCTTTCATTTGTCTCCATGCAGCTGGGGTCAAGTCATCTTACTCCTCTTGAAAACACATCCCCTAAGCTTCCTCCTTAAGTAGCTGGTGGGCAGCATGCACTTCTGGGCTTTCAGAGGTTACCTCAAGCCCCATGGCCAACTTCTCAGTCCTCATACCCAACTTTTCAGGTACCTAGCTTTACCAGCAGCTCACGTCTGTTTCATGGATGTTGGTGGGGCTTTTGATTTTCCCTTTGACTTTCTGTAATGGGTTAAAATGCAAACTTCTGGCTAAGCTATCAGCCCATGGCTTGGAAGGGAGCACACTGCATTGGGTTAGGAACTGGCTGGAGGGCAGAGCCCAGAGAGTGGTGGTGAATGGTGCCACATCCAGCTGGCAGCCAGTCACTAGTGGTGTGCCCAAGGATCAGTGCTGGGCCCCATGCTCTTTAATATCTTAATTGATGATCTGGATAAGGGCATTGAGTAACATCATCAGTAAATTTGCAGATGACACCAAGCTGGGGGCAGGAGTTGATCTGCTGGAGAGTCGAGAGGCTTTGCAGAGGGACCTCGACAGGCTGGACAGATGGGCAGAGTCCAAGGGCAGGAGATTTAATACATCCAAGTGCCAGGTTCAGTACATTGGCCACAGCAACCTCAGGCAGTGCTACAGGCTGGGGTCAGAGTGGCTGGAGAGTGGCCAGGCAGAGAGGGACCTGGGGGTACTGGTTGATTGTAGGCTGAACATGAGCCTGCAGTGTGCCCAGGCAGCCAAGAGGGCCAATGGCATCCTGGCCTGTATCAGGAACAGTGTGGCCAGCAGGAGCAGAGAGGTCATTCTGCCCCTGTACACTGCACTGGTTAGGCCACACCTTGAGCCCTGTGTCCAGTTCTGGGCCCCTCAGTTTAGGAAGGATGTTGACTTGCTGAAACGTGTCCAGAGAAGGGCAACAAGGTTGGTGAGGGGCTTGGAATACAAGCCCTATGAAGAGAGGCTGAGGGAACTGGGGTTGCTTAGCCTGGAGAAGAGGAGACTCAGGAGTGACCTTATTGCTCTCTACAACTAGGTTGTGGACAGGCGGAGGTTGGTCTCTTCTCCCAGGCAGCCAGCACCAGAACAAGAGGACACAGTCTCAAGCTGCACCAGGGGAGGTTTAGACTGGACGTTAGGAAGACGTTCTATACAGAGAGAGTGATTGTCCATTGGAATGGACTGCCTGTGGAGGTGGTGGAGTCACCATCATTGGAGGTGTTCAGGAGGAGACTTGATGGGGTGCTTGGTGACATGGTCTAGTTGTTTAGGTGGGTTGGATTGGTTGATGGGTTGGACGCGATGATCTTGAAGGTCTCTTCCAACCTGGTTTATTGTATTGTATTGTAAATGGGTCAAGCTGCCCTCCTCTCCCCAACACAGAAGCAACATACAAAAACTCTGGGCTAACATAAAGAGTTGAGATAAAAAGCTAATAAAAGAGTTAGCTGACAATGCAATGCACAATTACTTTAGTTTAGCCTGCTTGCAGATAAAGTGCAGTGAAATGCAGGGGGAAAAAAGCCAGCATAAAGCAGAAAACCAGCAGCTACCCACTCCCACCCGTGTTGCTGCCACCCCTGTGGCAGAGCCAACACCCAAAAGCAACAACTGGAACAGGAAGCCTCTCATGTTGCAATCTGAACTTCAAGCCCCATCATACTTTGCTCCAGGCAGCACTTTCATTTTGAAGATGGCATGACAGCAGCATGTAAGAGTAGCAGCAGATTCAACTTAAGCCGTGACCCTTGTGTTTCCACTTTGCTTTACATTATTACAGCACTTTCAGTTTCTGAACAGACATCTTAATTTCTAAGGCAGAAGTTACCAGCAGTGATATATTAATACACATATGTCAACAATTTTAAATAGAGGAAGACCTGCTTGCTGTGACTTCTGGGCTTTGGTACTGCAAAGCAGCACCAGAGTGGCTGTTTGCATTGGATGTGCTAAGGATTTTTTTGCCACTGTGTTTGGTTTAGCTGAGCTGGACTTAGTTCTCCCCAGAGCATCTTTCTAGTGCTGTGTTTTGCAGTGCTGTAACTGGGTGTTAATAAGACTGCAGTGTTTTGGCTGAACAAGGACCCAGGCTGTACTTTTCCAACATTCCCTCTCCCCAGTAGTACACTGAGGGGAAGGATCTTGAGAGGGGACATAGCAGGGCCAGCTGACCCAAACTGACCCAAGGGGTGCTCCATGCCATAGCACATCAGCACGTACATATAAGCTAAGTGAAAGAAGGACATGTGGTGGACATTTGTTGGCAGCATCTGTCCTCCAGAGCAACTGTGATAACTATTAGAGCCCTGCTTGCTGGGAATGACCCAACACCATGTGCTGATGTGCAGTAGAGAATGACATCTCTGTTTGCTTTGGCTTCTGGGTATGGCCTTTTCCTTGGTTTACATTATTAAAAATGCTTCTATCTTATTCCAGGCCTTTTGTTATATTTTCCCTCTCCCCGTCCAGCTAGAAAGGGGAGTGATAGGGCAGCTTTGGAGGGCATTTGACCCTCAACCAGGGCCATACCACCACAACCTCAGAGGAATTGCAGCACTAGAATGGTATATGTGCTGGACTGAACAGAAATGTTAAAAAGTTATTACAACTTTATATCATAAACCTAGACAGGACTCAAAATTGCATGTGTGTCCACACAAGAATTGCTGACAACTGTAGTGGTAACCTTTTTATAGTGCAAATTTTGGGGTTAACCAGCCAAGAGAGAATGAGTATTACCAAAGCACCAAGGCAAGGACTGTTCAGTTATACTGAACAGAACAGGACAATTAGAAGGGACTTTATCATTCTTTACAACTACTTAAAAGGAAGTTGTAGTCAGGTGGGGGTTGGCCTCTTCTCCCAGACAACCACTGACAGGGCAAGAGGACATGGTATGAAGCTGTGCCAGGGGAGGTTTAGGTTGGATATTGGGAAGCACTTCCTCACAGAAAGGCTGATTAGGCACGGGGATGAACTGCCCAGGGAGGTGGTAGAGTCACCATCACTGGAGGTCTTTAAGACAAGAATGGATGTGGCCCTTGGTGGCATGGTTTAGCTGATGTGGTGGTGTTAGGTCATAAGATGGACTTGAGGTCTTTTCCAGCCTCAGTAATTCTGTGATTCCGTGATTATCAGCCTGACTTGATATCAAATGGAGATGAGATGTGCTTTCACAGTATCACAGTATCACAGTATAACCAAGGTTGGATGAGACCCCAAGGATCATCAAGTCCAACCTGTCCCAACAGACCTCGCAACTAGACCATGGCACCAAGTGCCATGTCCAATCTCCCCTTGAACACCTCCAGGGATGGCGACTCCACCACCTCCCTGGGCAGCCCATTCCAATGACAAATGACTCGCTCAGTGAAGAACTTTTTCCTCACCTCGAGTCTAAACCTCCCCTGGCACAGCTTGAGACTGTGTCCCCTTGTTCTGGTGCTGGTTGCCTGGGAGAAGAGACCAACCCCTTCCTGGCTACAACCACCTTTCAGGTAGTTGTAGAGGGCAATGAGGTCACCCCTGATCCTTCTCTTCTCCAGGCTAAACAATCCCAGCTCCCTCAGCCTCTCCTCATAGGGCTTGTGCTCAAGGCCTCTCACCAGCCTTGTTGCCCTTCTCTGGACACGTTCAAGTGTCTCGATGTCCTTCTTAAACTGAGGGGCCCAGAACTGGACACAGTACTCAACGTGTGGCCTAACCAAAGCAGAGTAGAGGGGCACAATGACTTCCCTGCTCCTGCTGGCCACACTATTCCTAATGCAGGCCAGGATGCCACTGGCCTTCTTGGCCTCTGGGGCACACTGCTGGCTCATCTTCAGGCAGCTGTTGATCAGCACCCCCAGGTCCCTCTCTGTTTGGCCGCTCTCCAGCCACTCTGACCCCAGCTTGTAGCTCTGCATGGGGTTGCCGTGGCCAAAGTGCAGCACCCAGCACTTGGACTTGTTAAATGCCATGCCATTAGACTGTGCCCATCTGTCCAGTCGGTTGAGGTCCCTCTGCAGAGCCTTTCTACCCTCTAACTGACTAACATCTGTTCCCAACTTGCTGTCATCTGCAAATTTGCTGATGACTGACTCAACCCCCTCATCCATATCATCAATGAAGATGTTAAAGAGGATGGGGCCCAGAACTGATCCCTGGGGGACGCCACTGGTGACTGGCTGCCAGCTGGATGTGGCACCATTCACCACCAATATAGATACAATATAGATACAATATAATGAGATATTCACAACATTTATGCAGATTTCTTTCATAGTTAAGGGGAAAAAAATTCAACTCTGGCACATCCAAATTTGAGGAGGCTCAGCCATCTTGCAGGCTTGGCCCTAGGTAAAAGGGTAGTCTTCCCTTTAATAGGAAGGCAAAAAAAGATAATAACTTCACCAGTGTTACAGCTCTCATTCTCTAGGGCTCTCTTCCACAATCCAAAGCTCAGATTCTCAGTGGGAGAGGCATTGCCACTCCTGATACGACTGCTGCTGTTAGCTCCACTGTTGCTATTAGCTTCAATGAGACATCAGCTCCTGAAAGGCAGTAAAGTCTCACTGCCAAATGTCAGCTTTAATGAAGAAGCAACGCATTCGAGCAGTCTCTGAGACTGTTGTCCATTTCTCTTTTCTTCTGAGCACAGATGTTAGGAGATCAGGAAGAGCTATACCAGAGATAAGTGAGGAATAGCTCATGACAAGCTGTGGAGGCATAAAGACATATGCATGTGCCTCAGGGGCATTGAAAGGAACTATACAAAAGTCAATGCCTTTATCATCCCTTCAGAACTTGTCCTGCCTTGTCCTGCCTTTGTGCCAGTCCATTTGCAATATCAGCAAGCACTGCTTTAGAAAGCAGATTTAAATGATTCTAATAACTTTAGTTAAACCTTAACTTTTCCAGCTGGAGAACAAGCCTGCTCCCTTTTCAGAGGAGACTGCCCCATATTGCTGCCTCCCAGGTGCTTGCCTCCTCCACATATTAAGGTTCTCCTCTCTGCAGGCCCTTAGCTTTGCGTTACCCAGTTCCACTTGCCACAGCATAAAGGTGCTTTAACCCTTGTCTCACTTTCTCCTATCCCACAAACCACTCTGAGGTACAAGAATGGGTTCCCTAATTCAGAGGATATGTGGAACAGGGTGCAGGCTGTCTTTGGGAAGGCTGATGATTTTAAAACGGGAAATGAAACAGTTCTGGAGCTAGATTTTCTCATACAGAGCTAGATGGAGTCCTCTGGCAGGGTACATTGAGGCATCAGAGCCCTGAGGAAATTTGTCAATTCTGAATAGATTGTAATCCTTGGAGGATATGCCAATGTCTCAGGATGAGTACAGTTCCCACTTGTCAAGGAAAGCATGGCAACTGCTGTACTACAGGTAATTTCTAGCAAAATATTAGTGTTTTACAAAAGGCAGGAGGAACGAGAGCCTTCTCCTTTGTCTCAAATGCACTCAATTATTTCTTTTTTTATTCCTTATGACAAAATGCTTTCTTGTCCATCATGCCATCTTTCTACTTGACTTCAGTCACTTCCTCTAAAACTTCATTTTCTCCTCTAAAATACGTGGGGGCCACAAAGCTCCAAGTGAGGAAGGGAATATGACACTCATGCCCACATGCAGAGGGGCAAATGCCTACAAGTCTTTGAATGCTTCTCATTGAACATTGAATCACATGTCTTTATCATGCTGCATAGAGGTTATCAAACACTACAATGGCCTGTCCAGGGCAGTGGTGGAGTCACTGTCCCTGGAGGTGTTTAAGCAGTGTGTGGACCTGGTGATTAGGGACATGGTTTGGTGTTGACCCTTCAGTGTTGAGTCAAGGGTTGGATTGAATGA
The DNA here is from genome assembly GCA_033816785.1 of Picus viridis. Classification (NCBI taxonomy): domain Eukaryota; kingdom Metazoa; phylum Chordata; class Aves; order Piciformes; family Picidae; genus Picus; species Picus viridis. The sequence goes on along the minus strand of CM066567.1, from coordinate 116,183 downwards.
TATTTGAGGTCTCTTTCAACTGGATGTTTTCTGTGATTCTGTGATTATATTCTGAGGATCATAGCCATGTTTTGGCAGAGAATGTAGCAATGATCATGAACCTGCATCTCAGCTTACAGAAGAGAAATTTCACCAGTGGCTATTTATCTTATCCACTGCCAAACAACTTCTGGAATCTCTCAATCTGCTTTCATAAGAGAAGTTCCTCCATCTGGCCAGTGACCAAGAGCAGATGTAGGCACTTGCCCAGCAGCTGTCTGTACTGCAGGTGTTTTGCTGCTCCTCGTCTGCTATCCAACATGCTGAGTCAGTGTTCTGTGTTAGCACAGTGGGGAGAGAGATGGAGGAGAGGCCCAGCACATTCAAGAATAATTTCCCTCTCCTTCTCTCCTTTTTTTTTCATTCCCCTTGCAACTGGTTTTATTGTTCATGTTCCCTTCATGCCATGACAACCAGCAAAACAGAGGACAGATAAAAGTTGGTTGAATTCTTGGTGACTGATTTGAAATCATGCACTCAATTGTTGATCAATGACCCGTGCCAGTTGATGTGCTAGATGGATGAGTTACCCTGTTTTCCAGTCACTTCCAGTCATGACTGTCAAATACCCTTAAGCAGTCATGTAAATGAAACTGTGAACAAGACCAGGATGTCACACCAGCTGTTTTCTCTGAAGCAGTAGTCTGTGGGGACTGATTCTTTAATGCATTTCTAATATGCTATTGTTGTTAGCACACTCCATAGCACATGCCAGGTGAGACACAGACAAACCCCTGCAGCCAGGGGTTGTAGTAACATGGATGGAGTTCAGTAACAGTGTAGGGAGGCCTTGCTGGTTGTAAACTCAGTGGTTACAGAGTGTAAGGTGAGCAGAGCTCAGAGTGTAACTGTAGGAGAAAAGGTAGTTTGCTGACTACAGTAGAGAACAGGGTTTATCCAGGCAGAGAGTTTTGCTAAATTTATGGTCAAAGCAAAATTAATCTGAAGCTTTTCAGCAAAATGGCCATAGTGCTCAAGCCTGAAGTTTGCCTTCAGCGCGGCTTCTGCCCTAAGGCTCAAATAGATGCTGTTTGTGTTGTTCTTGTGTCCAGCTCTGCAACTACTTCAAAGCTCACATGCTGAGAATATTGATGACCCTAGGTTGGTGATGTCTGAAGATACATTGTATAAGACCTTTAAGTTCTTGCAGTTTTCTTAAAAGCCCAAAGCTGAATTTAACCTCACAGAGAAACACATTCTGCTTTTTTTTTTTTTTTTATAAATATTTTTATAAAAATCCATCTTTAACAGCTATTTAACAACTGAAAAATTTTTGGTCTGGCTACAGCCACTGAGCTTGTGCCAGAACCTCTCCTCTGACAATTCAAAACTGCCTTCCTCTTTACAGCCTAAATATATTCCTGGATGGTTTATATCTGTTTGTTCAGGTGCCAAGATTTCCCTTGCAATTAAATAGCTCTTCCACCTCTCTGGAATCCATTCTCTTGTGTTTATACAGATTAATCATAAAATTTTTCAGTACACCAGCACCACAAAGCATACAGATTTTTTTTTTTTTTTTTTTTTGCTAGCAAACACTACATGGTTTTTTTAAAGGTTTTCACCTCCTTTTCTGTGAGTAGTTACTGCCTGTGAAGTTGTTATTTTTCAGGAGCAAAATCCTGAAACAGCAGTATTTATTATGGACTCTAGTATAGACTTAGTTGCAGAAATTCCTTTTTTGTGTGGATATGTCTTGCTTCCTGTCCTTCTGTGCCCTTCTATATTCATTGCAAAGATGTTTGTCTCTCAGCTTCCTCATAAGAACATGCACTAGAAAAGACCTACTAAACCACTTTGTCATGGACATTTAGAGCATCATGCCAATACTTTTCCTAAAGTACCACATTACATCTTAAAATAATCTTGCTGTAATTAACTGGTTATTCCAAGCATCACTCTTCTAAAGATCCAAAACCACCAACTCTGGATGGCTCTAAGTAAGTATTTTGTTGATGCAAGTAATTTGTTGAAAACACATTCTCTGGTACAGCAAATGTCCATGTTTACCTTTTTCATGGGTTTATTTTTTGGTGACTCACAGTCCTCCAAGAGCTAATCAACATATTTGTATGTTTCTTTTCTTTACCATTTGTCTTAATAGACTTCTGCATTGATAGTGCCTCCCATCAGTGGATCACACTACTAAACCTTTACTCTTACCAAAGTCCCTAATGAAAACAATTCAAGGTGCCCATTGTATATCCTCACAACAGCTTGAGGCTTTCTCTTCAAGCACAAAATATCAGCTCCACATGAACAAGTAGCACAAGCACCTTAAATTCTCATATTAATCTCCTTACTTTCTAGGTTGTGGTAGGTTGTGAGGCCAATTCACCTATCATGGGCCAAAGAAAAGACTCAGACATATGGATTGCAAAAATGGTGGAAAGTTTAAATGAAAAAACAATGAAAGTTTTACAGAGCACCACAAGCACCGTGACAAAAGAGAGAGATCCCAAAACATATCCAAAAGCATCCCACCCCCACCTGAGGGTACACCCAAAACCCCCAGGGCTCTTTCTCTCCCCTCCCAACCCTGCCTTGGGCCTAAGCAGGCCCAAGAGAGGTGGCCCACCCCATAACCCAGGCAGCGGTGAGGGAAGAAAGAGGAAGAAAGGACCCCCTGCTGATGTCTTATAGGGGAGCAGGGCATTATGGGATGAAATACCTGTCTTCCTGTGCCCACCCACCTGTCTGGACCCTCTTTTGGGACATCACAGGTGTGGCTTGTGTGACAGCACCCAGCCTGAACCACCACACACCACCCCTTATTTTATACCATAATACCTGCACCCAAAACATATAATCAAATTAGAACTCTTCTGATGACATGTCTAGCAGCAGTCCGTGTCTTCATCTGGGCGTCCTTCCACACAGTTTCTCATTCATGCTCAAGTATTATTCCATTCCAGTCCTTCTTCCTCATCTGGTGGAACCTCCCAGCGATGCAGAGTCATTCTGTAGTGTGAATTCTTCATGGACTCCCTGGACATCGTGGTCACCTGGAAGAACCTCACAACTTCTCAGCCAAGCCTTTATTTGCATCTACATTTACTCAGCGGCTTTTTTCCACCCTTGGGGCAAGCCAGTCGGGACAATCAGGCTCCACGACTGCTCGTTCTCCATCCCTCCAGGGAGCCACACGTTGAGCCTCCCATAAACCTGCATGGGCCTATCCCAAGCTGAGCGCTGACCACTTCCAACCATGGCCTGAGGCCGTACAAATGCACATCGCAGGTACACCACCCCCGCACTGGGTGTTGATGTACCGAGGCATGACAGAATCCGGCTGCACAGCCCTCCCCTGGAAGAGGGAGCAGCTGCACCACAACCCACTGAGAAGAGAGGAGGAGGAGCCAGGTGCTAGGTGCCATTTTCAGAACATATCCAAAAACCAGGGAAGAGATTTACAGCTGCTGCCACCGCCTGAATGCAGCATGTCATAGGCAGTCTCTACCGCTGCCACCGCTCGATACCCAACAGGGCTCCCACAATCTCTATCGCTGCAATGCAGAATCAAAGTCACCTCCACCCCTTCCAGGGCACTCAAATGGCTTTTCCATCCAAAGCCACCTCTGCCTGGCTACAACCTCCCTTCAGGTAGTTGTAGAGAGCAATAAGGTCGTTCCCAGAGCCTTTGAGAACGGCTTTCCAGCTGGACACAAGTTCCCAAAGCTCCAAAGCGCCTTCTCGGGTTTCAGGAGCCATCGCTCGCCCGCTCACCATAGGTGGCCTTCCCCCGCAGCAACAATGGGCCTGACTCTGGTCTGCTTGCCGCTGCCCCTCCCCACTCTGCTCCCTGCTGCTTGCCGCTCCACAGAGAACAAGGAGGAAAAATGCAGATCTCACATTCTCAAGCTACCCTGTGCCCATTGTCACAGAAGGAACCACCCCTCCCCGTTTTCAAACAACAGGAGGGATTTCTGTGCCATTGGCCACGCACTAGGTGTCCCCCTGCAATCCACAAAAAGCTCACACCCTTGCCCCGGCAAGAAAACTTGTGCCCCAACTTCCAAACCAACAATGCCCAGATCTGACTTTAACCTCTCCATCTTTTGCAATCCGATCTGCAGTGTGCCACAACAACCCTAACTCCTGCCTGGCTGCACCATTAATGTGGTAGGGTGAGAGGCCAATTCTCCCACCATGGGCAGAAGAAAAGACTCAGGCAAATGGATTGCAAAAATGGTGGAAAGTTTAAATGGAAAAGCAATGAAAGTTTTACAGAGAACCACAAGCACTGTGACAAAAGAGAGATCCCAAAACATACCCAAAAGCACCCCACCCCCACCTGAGGGTACACCCAAAACCCCCAGGGCTCTCTCCCCTCCTCCCACCCCAGCCTTGGGCTTAGCCAGGCCCAAGAGAGGCGGCTCACCCCATTACCCAGGCAGCGGTGAGGGAAGAAAGAGGAAGAGAGGACCCCCTGCTGATGTCTTATAGGGGAGCAGGGCATTATGGGATGAAATACCTGTCTTCCTGTGCCCACCCACCTGTCGGGACCCTCTTTTGGGACATCACAGGTGTGGCTTGTCCGGCAGCACCCAGCCTAATCCACCACATAGGTAAATAAATGTTTCTATATGACACTATCAAATGCTTTCTGAAGAGCATATTGCTTACCTCTCTTTTATAGTCACTGCTCCCTAGCTATCAGATAGAACCAAGGGGGCGGGGTGTCAGCCGCGGGAGGTTTCAATCCCGCCCGGGCTGTGCACGCGCCGCCATTTTGGCTTGATAGCTGCCTTCCTGCTGAGCAAAAAAAAACAAATAAATTTTTTTTTCTTTTCTTTTTCTTTTTTCAATCAAACAGTCAACCATGGTTGTCACTAGGACAAAGGGTAGAAAAACGGCATCTACCCAGACTGACTTGCTATATCAGCATGCAGAAGTCCAGGCTGCCAGCTGCAGTGAGTGCTTGAGCTTGGCACTTGGAATGGAGGGGGAAGGAGAGAACACCTGTGTCAGGTGTGAGCAGGTGAACTTTCTCCTTACTCTGGTGGCGGAGATGAAGGATGAAATGGCTGAGCTGAAGGAGGAGGTATCTAGGCTGAGGTCAATAAGGGAAAGCGAAAAGGAATTAGACATGTGGGAGAAGGCTCTGCAGATCTCCCCTGCTGCTGAGGGAAGTGTCCCTGGAAACGGGGAGGGATGGATACAAGTCCCTGCCAGGGGTGGCAAGGAAGTCCATCCCTGCCCTCCCCTCCTCCTCCGCTGCCCTTGCATAATAAGTACGAGGCCCTGCAGGCCGAGGGTGGTGGGGATGAGAGGGCTGAGGAGCAGCCATCTGGGCAGGAGCCTAAGGCTAAGGCCAAGCGGTCCCCACCAGCTATAATGACCAGCTCCACAAAGAAAAGGAGAAGGGTTATAGTTGTTGGGGACTCTCTCCTGGGGGGTACAGAGGGACCCATATGCCGTCCTGACCCATCCCACAGGGAGGTCTGCTCCCTACCCGGGGCACAGGTCAGGGACATTGTGTGGAGAATCCCTAAGTTAATCCACCCCTCTGACTATTACCCTCTGCTGGTAATACAAGCGGGAGCGATGAAATTGACAAGAAGGGCACTAGGGCAATTAAAAAGGAGTTCAAGGCCCTTGGACAGTTGATTGAAGGGGCAGGAGCTCAAGTGGTGTTCTGCTCAGTTCCCTCAGTGGCAGGGGAGCACGCTGAGAGGAACAAGAGAACCCACACCATCAACAATTGGCTCAGGGGATGGTGTCAGCAGCGGAATTTTGGTTTCTTCGATCACGGGGCAACTTTTACTGCACCTGACCTGCTGGGACCTGATGGGGTGCAGTTATCTAGAAAAGGTAAGAGAGTCCTAGTGCTTGAGTTGGCAGGGCTCATTAAGAGGGCTTTAAACTAGGCCTGAAGGGGTGGGTGAGGAAGTCAGTCCCTCTGCAGATGAAGGAGTGGGGCACAGACTAGGGTCAATAGAGAAGTCGAGAGCCCAGCTGAAGGGCATGTACACCAATGCACGCAGCATGGGCAATAAGCAAGAGGAGCTGGAAGCCCTGGTCCACCAGGGTGACTATGATATAGTCGCCATCTCAGAAACATGGTGGGATGATACACACGATTGGAGTGCTGCACTGGGGGGTTACAGGCTCTTCAGGAGAGACAGGCAAGGGAGAAGAGCAGGAGGGGTGGCTCTGTATAGTAGGGAGTCACTCACTGCCACAGAACTTGAGGTGGAAAACGAAGGGTTTGAGAGCCTGTGCGTTAAAATCAGGGGGCAGACCAACAAATCTGACATCCTGGTTGGAGTCTGTTATAGACCACCCAACCAGGATGAGGCGGCAGATGAAACATTCTATAAGCAACTGGAGGCTGTCTCAAGATCATCAGATGTTGTCCTTGTGGGTGACTTTAACCTGCCAGATATCTGCTGGGAACTTAACTCAGCAGAGAGGAGGCAGTCCAGAAGATTCTTGGAGCACATGGAGGACAACTTCCTGATGCAGCTGTTGAGTGAGCCTACCAGGGGTCAAGCTCTGTTTGACCTGCTGTTCTCCAACAGAGAAGGGCTGGTAGGAGAAGTGACCGTGGGAGGCTGCCTGGGGTGCAGCGAACATGAGACGGTGAAGTGTTCAAGACGCAGGGAGCTAGGGAGGAGCACCAACAGAACCCTCACCTTGGGCTGCCGGAGGGCGAAGTTCAGCCTGTTTAAAAAAATTATTTGCAAAGTTCCCTGGGTATCAGCCCTCAAGAACCAAGGGGTCCAGGAGGATTGGACCTATTTTAAGCAGGAGCTCTTGAAGGCACAGGAACTGGTGGTTCCCATCTGCTGAAAGATGAGCCGGCGGGGAAGGCGACCAGCCCGGATGAGCAAGCAGCTCCTGGAGGAACTATGGGAAAAAAGAGGCTGTATCACCTTTGGAAGGAGGGGAAGGCCTCTCGAGTTGTGTTTAAGGAAGTTGTTAGATTATGTAGGAAAAAAAATTAGAGTGGCAAAGGCCCAGTTGGAGCTGAGGCTGAACACCTCTGTGAAGGACAATAAAAAGCATTGTTACAAATATGTTAATGCCAAAAAGAAGGGCAGTAAGAACCTGCACTGCCTATTGGACCTGGAGGGGAACATAGTGACTAAAGACGAGGAAAAGGCTGAGGTCCTGAACACCTTCTTTGCCCCAATTTTTAACAGCAAGGCAGGAGGAGTTCAGGATGAGTGGCCTCCTGAGCTGGGTGATGGGGTCAGGGAGCAGTGTCATGCCCTGGATATCCATGAGGAATTAGTTCAGGACCTGCTGAGCCACTTGGACACTCACAAGTCCATGGGGCCAGATGGGATCCATCCTAGGGTGCTGAGAGAGCTGGCAGATGAGCTGCCAAGCCGCTCTCCATCATTTTCCTCCAGTCCTGGCTCACTGGTGAGGTCCCAGATGACCGGAAACTGGCCAATGTGGTCCCCATCCACAAAAAGGGACGGATGGAGGAACCCGGAAACTATAGGCTGGTCAGCCTGACCTCAATGCCAGGGAAAATGATGGAGCAGATTATCCTGGCGGCAATAACTGCGCACCTGCAGGATGGCCAAGGGCTCAGGTCCAGCCAACATGGATTCAGGAGGGGCAGGTCCTGCCTCTCCAACCTGATCTCCTTCTATGATCAGGTGACTGCCTGGAGGATGTGGGGAGGCCTGTGGATGTAGTCTACTTGGACTTCAGCAAGGCCTTTGACACCGTCCCCCACAGCAAACTGCTGGCTGAGCTGTCAGCCCCTGGCTTGGGCAGCAACACTCTGCGCTGGGTTGGGAACTGGCTGGAGGGCCGAGCCCAGAGAGTGGTGGTGAATGGTGCCACCTCCAGCTGGAGGCCAGTCACCAGTGGCATCCCCCAGGGATCAGTGCTGGGCCCCATCTTCTTTATTATCTTCACTGATGATCTGGATGAGGGGATTAAGACAGTCATCAGCAAATTTGCAGATGACACCAAGTTGGGAGCAGATGTTGGTCAGTTAGAGGACAGAAGGGCTCTGCAGATGGACCTCGATCGGCTGGACAGATGGGCGGAGTCCAATGGGATGGAATTCAACAAGTCCAAGTGCTGGGTGCTGCACTTTGGCCACAACAACCCCATGCAGAGCTACAGGCTGGGGTCGGAGTGGCTGGAGAGAGGCCGGACAGAGAGGGACCTGGTGGTGCTGATCAACAGCCGCCTGAACATGAGCCAGCAGTGTACCCAGGTGGCCAAGAAGGCCAGTGGCATCCTGGCCTGCATTAGGAATAGTGTGGCCAGCAGGAGCAGGGAGGTCATTGTGCCCCTGTACTCTGCATTGGTTAGGCCACACGTTGAGTACTGTGTCCAGTTCTGGGCCCCTCAATTTAAGAAGGACATTGAGACACTTGAACGTGTCCAGAGAAGGGCAACAAGGGTTGTGAGAGGCCTTGAGCACAGCCCTGTGAGGAGAGGCTGAGGGAGCTGGGGTTGTTTAGCCTGGAGAAAAGAAGGATCGGGCGACCTCATTGCTCTCTACAGCTACCTGAAAGGTGGTTGTAGCCAGGAAGGGGTTGGCCTCTTCTCCCTAGCAACCAGCACCAGAACAAGGGGACACAGTCTCAGGCTGTGCCAGGGGAAGTTTAGGCTCAAGGTGAGGAGAAAGTTCTTCACCGAGAGCGTGATTTGTCATTGGAATGGCCTGCCCGGGGAGGTGGTTGAGTCGCCGTCCCAGGAGGTGTTCAAGAGGGGACTGGATGTGGCACTTGGTGCCATGGTCTAGTCGTGAGGTTTGTGGTGACAGGTTGGACTCGATGATCTTCGAGGTCTCTTCCAACCTTGGTAATACTGTGATACTGTGATATTGCCTGTGGTGGAGTAGGAAGGTTCCCCCCACACACAAAAGAATTCCACAGCTAACTCAGCCGGAGAAGCAGATGAAAGCTGTATTTTACAAGCAGATATGGAATGCAATGAATATGTACAAAAATATACAATATTTACAATATATACAGAAATATACAGCAATGTATGTAATACAGGAAAACCTTTCCCCAACCCCCCCCCCTGCGGCCAGGGGGGTTCGGCCTTTTCCCCCCTTCTCCCTCCCTACCTCCCCTTTTTCCCAAAAGGGTTAGAGAGAGAGAGAAAGGAAGGTAATTAAAAGGGGAAAACTTTGTTAAAGCTCAAAGCGAATGCAAAAAGTTAGTTTTCTTATCTGGTTAGAGAGGAATCGTAGAGAGAAACGAGCCAGCTCACAGCACAGGGGGAAGAAGAAGACGACTGCCTGACTGACTCCCCCGACTGAAAGACTAAACAAAAAATTTACAGCCGTGTCCCACCAATGAAATTGAATTAGCATATCTCTTGTTTTCATTCTAATATCAAAATATTCGCCCAGAGTGTTCAGAAAGTGTCTCTTTCTTAAAGGCACAGCCTAAACCGATCACATTGCCCTACTTTAAATTTCTATCTATGTCTTTAATTATTCTTGCCTTCAATAATTATGTCAAGAACTGAGGTAAAACTGATGGGTGAGTGTTTTTCAATTCTCAATGTTGTTTAGGGTTTGCTTTTTTCTGAAAATTAGGTAGCATGTATGCTGTTCCTCATTGTCTCAACAGTAAATTTGTTTTAAAAACCTTTCTGCCAGTTTTGTTGTTTAATGCATTGTTTTTTTTGGTATTGAGCTGGAGGATCCATTCCTCTAGCTTGAGCACATTATGATCATTTTGTATTTGCTGTGGGCTTAGAGACAGGAGTTCCCATTTCCAAAAGCTCATGTGCAGCTGTCAGAGCACTGTCCTCTTGTTCTCTATAATCATCCTCCTCATTATAAAATTAAGAAAAAAAATTAAGGTCCTAGCCCCAGACCCACTTCATATCTGCATATATTCTTCTTTCTTTGTTAACTTAACTGCTTTTTGTTTGTTTGTTTGTTTCAATTCATCTGAAGAAAAAAAAAGTAACACCCCTTGACTTCTGGAAGCTCTCTTTTAGCCCTGCATTATCTAATCTCCAAAATGCATCTTTTCCTGCTAATTAGTCCTTTTTTCTATGATTTCTAAGGTCACTCCTCACGTCTTCCTTTTTTTCCAAGGCTGTTTTGGGAGATAGGAAATAAGGGCTGAAGGAAGCATAATTTTCCTTCAGACAGAGCTGAAATTACCACTGGAATTTTAATCATCTTGTCAGGATACTTCAGGAAATATATATAATTGTCTGAAAGAAATTAAAGGCATTCTCCACAATTAAGAATGGACCTCTTCAGTTTAGTTAATTTATTAGCTAGTTTCTTTAGCTTATCACAGTTTGTGCATCTGAAATATGCATTTCTTTAAAACCAGTTAGTTTCAGAAGAATTTCTATTCATATTCTCATTTTATTTAAGGTCACTAAAGCCAGGATTATTTTCACCTCTTCCTTCTCTTTGCCAGAATCATAAACAGTTTCACTGCTTGTATCAGTAACTCGTGATGAACCATCAGCAATGCCTAGCTTATGCCTTTCATAATAGTAGCCATTCTGCAGTCTGTCTTGCTGCAGCCTGCACTGCATTTATGTAGAGTTTATCCATTAATTAAATCCAGTACATTTCAGTACGCTGTAGTTTGATATGGTTTGGCTAAGGACCAATTTCTGCAAACAGTTCACATTACATTAGTAAGCTGTAACACTTCTCTGTGACAGCATTCAAAACAAACCCTTTCAACAGTAAATTTTGTTACCAAGCCAAGCCAGAACTGCATCATATAACTGTGATCTGACAAAAATAAAAACCAAAATGCAATGTAAAGAAGTAGTTCCTTCAATACTCACACAGTTCTTTTTCAGTAGGCTCTAGCATGGCGGGGGGGGGAGTGGCTTTTGGATATCCCCACATAGCCAGTCTGCCTTCATGATCATTAATTCCCAGGTCCATGGCCCTCTGAGCCCTCTGTTTTGTCATTCCTGTGTCCTTTGGGCATGGACCTTCAGCTGATAACACATATTTTGTGACACAAAGTGTTATTAGAAGAACTCAAGTGGGCTGTGACAAAGGTTCATGTTATTTTAGACACTTCAAATAGGAAAATTTTTGGGGGGGGGTTGGTGGAAATCATTCAGTCCCAGGGCCAGTGAACACTACAGGAGGTAAAGCAGTGTAAATGCAACTTTTGACACATACCTTCCTGTGGGCTTCTAGCTATACCACCTCCCACAGCTGCTTCATTGTAAGGAAGTAATTTTATCTCTTGCTGTATACAGAATCTTGGAATGGCTTAGGGTGGAAGAGACCTTAGAGATCATCTAATCCAATCTCCCTGACATGGGCAGGGATGATTCTCAACCAGACCAGGTTACTCAAGGCCCCATTCAACCTGGCCTTGAACATCTCCAGGGAGAGGGTATTCACATCCTCTCTGGACAATCCATTCCAGAGTCTTACCACCCTCATAGTGAAGAATTTCTTTTAAGATCCAATCTAAACCTATTCTCCTTCAATTTAAATCCATTTGCCCTTGTCCTATTGGTGGACACTCTTGTAAAAAGTCCCTCTGCAGCTTTCAGTTTACCTGTATTTCATCAGTTAGTCATCTACCCCGCTATAGCTGTTAGCAATTCATAGTCATGACATTTCTAGGGATGTTTTGCTGACGTGGTGGTTAGGCCTCTATTCATTAATAGTCCCTGCTTTCCATATATTTTCTGGACAAGACACTACAAGTACCTATTGCATAAAACCCTAGTTGGAACACTGGAAGTAGTGTTCTTTTGCAAGAACTCATTAGGGTGCATCCTCTGAGTCACCTGCCAGATTATACATTATATATACATTATATTTATATATTATACATTATACATTATGATACATATGTATATACATTATACATTATATATACATTATATTTATGGTCAAGCTAAAATAGTTGTACCAAATTAATTATTCACAGAACTGTATTAATTTCAAAGTTTAATTATTGTGGCTAATGATCAAAAATTAGAAGTTAAATGCTCCCATGATGATCACAGAATCATAGAATGGTTTGGGTTGGAAGTGGCCTGTAAAGAACATTTAGTCCAGCTCTCCTGCTGTGATCAGGGACATCTTTAACTAGGTCAGGTTGCTCAGAACCCCATCCAACCTGACATTGAATACTTCCAGGGATGGGGCTTCTGCCGACCTCTCCAGGCTACCTGTTTCAGGGTTTCAGCACCCTCACTGTTAAAAAATATGTTCCTTTATCTAGTCTAAACCTACCTTATTTTAGTTTAAAACCATTATGCCCCTTCCTGTCTTGACAGGCCCTGATAAAAAGGTTGTTCCTGTCTTTCTTTTCCAACATTTCCCTGCCCCAAGGGTATGCTGAGGGGTAGGCAAGATCTTGGGAGGGGATACAGCCAGGCCAGATGACCCAAATTGACCAAAAGGGTGCTCCATGCCATATGACATCAGCTCAGATATCAGACATCAGCTAGTGAAAGAAGGAGGTGTAGTGACATTCTTTGATGGCATCTGTCCTTGGGAGCAACTGCTACATGTAGAGCCCTGCTTCCTGTGAGTGACCCAACACCGTCTGCTGGTGGCCAGTAGAGAATAACATCTCTGTTTGCTTTGGATTCTGTATGCAGCCTTTGCTTTTGCTTTGCATTATTAAAATTGGTTCTATCTTATTCCAGGCCTTTTGTTATATTTCCCCCCTTCCCTGTCCATCTAAGAAGGGGAGTCTAGGGCAGCTTTGGTGGGCATTTGGCCCCCTGCCAGGGCCAAACCACCACACTTCGCTATTCTTTTGTACATATTTACAGCTTAACACATTCCTCACCTGTAGCATTACTTTCCCAGTTGTTTCCATCTTTCTGAACAACTCGTGCTCTTCAGTGCTTATCTTTTGGAATGGCTGTTGGTTGGTCATAGATATGTTTTCCAGCTTCACATCTTGTCACAACAGATCGAATTCTTCTGTTTTTTACTGTCTAAGCATGACTAGCAGGCATCAAAATATATCAATTATCTGTCAATTCAGCCAGGTTGTGATAAGTCTTCTCACCCTGACTATATCACCTACTGTGTTCCACAATATTATTTTTTTTTTCCTCTTTGCTGTGCAGTCACCAAATATTTGGTCTTAATTTTTATTTTTCTTGAAATCAGCATGGAAAATACACACATCTCTTCATATGTTTCTGTACATATTCTTATCAGAATTGTCATGAAAATGTCAGTACCCTAATAAGCCAAATGGCCATAATTGTGTTGAGTCTTTTATTTTATGACAGTGAGAGGTTTCCTTCTATTTCTCCCCCTTAGCACTATCTATAAATATTCACAATCCTGTGGAGATTGTGGTTTAGGTTTGTCTGCATACCAAGCAAGATGATGTGAAATTAGAGAATACACAAATTAAAAGTGTGCCGAGTTCTGGGCCCCTCAGTTTAAGAAGGACATTGAGACTCTTGAGTGTGTCCAGAGAAGGGCAACGAGGCTGGGGAGAGGCCTTGAGCACAAGCCCTATGAGGAGAGGCTGAAGGAGTGTGGTGGGTTAACACCCTTTTTTGAAAAACAAAAGAACAAAGCAGGGTGGAGGGAAAATCTGTTCTACATGCACCAGAACCGTTTCTGTTAATGGAATCATTAAATGGAGAAAATCAAGGAATTTACTTCAAAGGTGTATATTTGCTTGAATCCAGAACACAAATGTAAACACAGAGAATCATTATGTCAGTCATTAGTACAGTCCATATCACTAAAAGCAATCTCAGCTGCATGGGTGTCCAGCCTCTGTGTTCACTCAGGACTGTATTTGACCCTGTGTCTCCAGCCACCTCCACTCAGCCATTCTTTCCTTTCCAGGTAAAAGATCTTGAAAGACTGTTGTCCTAATGAGTGTCCCCTGCCAGAGTCCTCATATTTCATTTATCCCTGTTCTAGAAATTCACTCCATCAATACAGCTGAAAGTTCTGAAGGCAAAGAACCTCTCAGTTTTTGGAACCATGGAGACTTAGACGCTCTTGCATGTGTGGGTATGGAAAGAAAATAGCTGGCCAGTGTAATTCCCATTCCATTATGTTTACTCTTTTATCAGGAAACTTGTCACTGTTGTACTCTACATGCAAGCAAATTGTGTATGTTGTCAGGAAAAGAATGAAGATGAAAGAGCAGTCCTGCCAGCAGGAATTTCTCAGTGCTGGCTTCCTGTAGAACAGCTTTTTATAAATAGAACCTCATTCCATGCAATGATATAATATTAAACTTTTACCATATTTGGCACAACCATAGGATCATGAACTACTTGCTTGCTAATTACCATTTGAGCTCATGCACAGAGCACAAGCTGTGATAATATTAGCTTGGTCAGAGTCACAAGTTTGTCAGTGCCAGCAACAATTCAGTGTCTGTTTCCAGTCTCTGAAAGTGTCGTATCTGCATCCTTTCACCCCAGGAGGCAAAATCCTGGATTTGCTCTCGCTATGAATAATTTGTTTTGTCACTCAGAACCCTAAAGGAAAACCATGGGACAGTTTCTGTTAGCTGTTTATGTCAGAAAAAATCTTTTAAGAAGTAAATGTATACCAAACATGTTTACCTACTATTTATTAATTTTTTTAAAGTCTGAAAAGTGTCACCAGATTCCAATATATAGGAGAAGAAATTTGTATAGCTTGCATCTTGTAAGAAAATTAGAGGGAGGACTGGAGGAAGCCCAGGGCCATCCTTACAAAGGCAGTGCTCCTCTTAGGAGCTTTCTCAAGAAACTGAAGGAAAAGCAATGTGGATGCAAATCCTGTATGTTTTACAGTTGCCCAGATATTTATGAATGGTGTCATAGTCACTATCAGTTGCTTACCAGTTTCCCTCTACTGTTTCTCATGAAAGGTCTTGATTAGCTGCAGAGGTCCTAGGCTGGGCAGCCTGCAGGCTGAGGAAGCTGGTGCTAATCTGATGCACTCAGCTCCCACACAGAGGACTACCTTCAACCAATATAGCTGTAACTTTTTCATTACTTGAATCAAAAACTGTGTAGGAACTGATGATAGAAGTCTTTTTATTCAGTAGGTGAGCTTCCCAAATCCCAAAGTTTCTGAATTTATTAGAACTGCCTAGTAGTTAAACGGTAGTAGCCTTTGCTACATTTGAATTTCAGTCATACTGCCACTAGAGACAGCAGCAGTTTAGACAGAGATATGGGACTTGTGTCTGTGTTACCAAATAATCTCTTACCAGTTTCACGGAAATTACAGAAAATGGTTCCCATTTATAAAATTTTTATAAAGCTGAAAAATAATTTCTTTCTACAGAAAAAGTCTTGTAATCCTCTTTAGAAGGATTAAAATGTAAAAATTTCCAGCAATACAAAGCAGATCTGTAGGTGGATTTTACACCTGTCTTTTCAGGCTTCTACCTGATAAATGAATCATTACCACTTTCCTATTATTGAACACATCTGTATTCTTAAAGGCGTTCAGTGCAAAATGTTCCCTCAGCAAGTGAAGACTCAGGGTTGTCTAATCTTGCTTATGCTGACCATCACAAGTAAGGTACGATTCCTGCATCCAAAGGTGGTGATCAAGCAGTAATCTAGCAAAAAACAAGAGATCTTTGTAAGCAATGCAGATAATAACCATGGTTTTTATTAGATATCTGCCTTTATACAAAGGGAACTAGTCCAGCCACAGTTTAGTCTGTCTTATTCCCGAGGGAAATCCAACTGCAATCAACAGAATGACTCCCGAAAATTAAGCAAGTATAACAAAACAAGCAGGAGGAAAGGCAGGAAAGATGAGTTAATTTGATATCTGAGGAACTCATCTGGGAAACTGCACTGAATTCCTGAGATAAGAGTTTCTATTTTAATTACCTAAGTGGGAAACAACAAAGTTAAATTATTTTTAGGAAGCACTAAGAACACGCTTGATGTGTTATGTAATTTAAAAATAAAATAAATAATAAAAAAAGGAAAAATCAAAAAACACCATAGATGTTGGTATTGCTAATCCTACACTTTAGAAGAAAAACCTAGATCTATCCTCTCATTTTGAGGATGTAAACTGGCTTTGGTAGTTGCTGTTATATAGTAAGCATCTGTTAACACTTGCCTGGGTAAACACAGACCTTTTCACCCACACCAGAAGTATCCAGATTTCATGCAGCATTTCAGTGAAATCCCTCGCAACTGTGAGGGAAACACTTAGGTGTTGACTGTGAGAAATAATCTTCCTGGAAGTGTGTGTAACCAGCTCAAGAAGGAAAATTATTGTACAGTTTGTCTCCAAAATCTTTGGAAGATTTTATAAAATTGTGTAAATGAGTTCAGGCAGGCAGTAGGCAACTACAATTTGTCCAACCTGCATGTTCTGAATAAATCAGTCCTTATCGAATTGCCCTCGTTTCTGAGCCTAATTGTCCTTGAATGTAATATAAGCAGTTATATTTCACACAAATTAACTGCTCAGGAAGAATTTGTCAAATGCCTCAGGCACAGGTTTTATTCTGCATCAGATGGGTTCTGCAGACATACTTTCAAGTCTGTCTATGTTGCTGTCAAAAGAAAGCTTGATGTGGTTTTGTTTTGTAGGCATTAGGGGGTACGTAAAATGGCAGTGCTTATACTTACCCAGTGCTTGTACAGTTGCCTCAGCCTAGAGCAGCTGGCAGTCAATGTCATCTGGCTTTCCATGCAGGTCAAGGATTAGCACTTGTAGCATTTGAGATGTCATGTGGTGATCCCGTAAGTAAACCAGATCAGACATGGACAGCAATGTCATTGCTTGTGGTTTTGAGGAGTATAAACCTTATGTTTAAAATGTATTTTAGTTAAAGGGGTACTGACAAAAAAATCCCCTTGCTGTTGCCTGCGTGTGTTACAAGCATGTAGATTGCCAGAAATAGATTTTTTCCTTCTATTTCTCTTTGATTTGTTTTCCTGACCATTTGACATTAATCTGATGTTTCCTTTGAATATCTAGGTGTAATGGTTTAAAGCAAAGCCAGGTTGACCTGACTGTTCCCCCAACACAGAAGTGAGGGAAAAGTAACACAGAAAAACTTGGGTTTAAGATAATTGAGGCAACATAAATGCTCTATTACCTTAGCTAATAATCTGATAATACAATGCATGATTACCTTAGCTTAACCTATTTACAGAAAAAGCTCAGTGAAATGCAGAAGAAAAAAATACCTGCATAAAAGAATACCAGCAGTGACCCCATTAACACTCATCTCACCACCATCCCTGCAGAAAAGAGCCAACACCCAAACCCACAGAACCCAGAAGCAGCAACCTGAACTGAAAGCCTCCCATATTGCAATCTGAACTTCAAGCCCCATCATACTTTGCTCCACCCAGCACTTTCATTTTGAAGCTGGCATGACAGCAGCATGGAATGAATGGCAGCAGACTAAAACTCAACCCATGACACTAGAGTATTAGTAATTTTCCCCTCTTGTTTATAATGAAGCAATTGGTCTCACCAGGAAAATGTAATTGTGCTGGTACAAAAACTAGTCAGGGATTCAGGATGTAACTGATTTTTTTTTAATGCAAGTTGCACAATTGATGTTTGTCAGGGGGCAATACAAGATATCTCTTCCCCCTTCTTCTCCCCCTTCCATCTCCTCTCTCCTCTCCCTACCAAGAAATTAGAAAAGGGATGTGGGAGGGGTTGGAACAGAGGAAGAGTTTTAGTTGAGTTACATAGAATATTTTACTCCCCTGCTACAAAGGTATCAGATTACACAGGTGTGTATATATAGAGAACAGGAGGAAAAGGGAAAGGAATACCTGTCTGAATCCTGTAACAGGCAAAAATGCAGCTGCCCAAGCAAGGAGCAGAAGAGCAAGAGAGTGACCAGTGCCCCCCTTCCCAGGGTTGTAAATGCAGCACAGTAGTAATGCAGCCATAATTCACGATTTGATAGTGAGACACACACACACATATTTTATGTGGTTCAGAGCACTACAATGTTGTATCTTAGGTTTTTATTTTGAATACTTAATCATACTATATAATTCTGTGACCTGTTTTTAAGTAAACTAGCTTTGAAGCTCAGCATGAAAAAGTGTGTTGCTTTAGTGATAACTGTGTAGGTTCTCATCAAAACAAAGTTTGGTCTCATTATCCCATTGTTCTCTTTTTTTTTTTTTTTTTTTTGTTTTGTTTGTTTGTTGTTTTTTTTTTGTCTCCAAGCTGCCTGTCTCGTCCTGGGTTGTATGATTTTTCCTGATGGCTGGGATTCAGATGAGGTAAAACGGATGTGTGGTGAAAAGACAGACAAGTACACGCTGGGGGCTTGTTCAGTCCGCTGGGCATATATCCTGGCTATTATTGGAATCTTGGATGCCCTGATCCTCTCATTTCTGGCATTTGTGCTTGGCAACAGACAAGACAGCTTGCTAGCAGAGGAGCTCAAGTTGGAAAACAAAGGTAGGACTGCTTTAGAAACACTATTATTGGGTGGCCTCAAGGGCAATCTCTTAAAAGCAATGATTGGTTTAATTTTATTTCATACTTAAAAGTTGGCATACTGGCTTGCTTCCTTAGTTGCTGGGAAAGAAAAAATCCAAGGGGCAGAGAAAGTTTTGGTTTTCAACCTCCAAAAGCTAAGGAAGTTTGACAGAATTGCTGCACAATTCATTACTTGCTCTTAACATTTTTTAGCTGTAGATGGGGTGTTTTTCTGTTACCCAATTGTACATTGTTTCATTGGCATTTAAGTTTCACTGTCTCCATATTTTTCTGTACCCCATGCAAGATTTGTTCATACGATTCCTTTGGAATTGTGCATTGTGATATGAATGGTGGTAATGTGGCATTATGTGTTGGCACAGTTGTGGTGGAGTAGGAAGGTTCCCCCACACACACAAAAGAATCCACAGCTAACTCAGCCGGAGAAGCAGATGAAAGCTATATTTTACAAGCAGAAAAAATGGAATGCAATGAATATGTACAAAAATATACAATATTTTCAATATATACAGAAATATACAGCAATGTATGTAATACAGGAGACCTTTCCCCAATCCCCCTGCGGCCAGGGGGTTTGGCCTGTTCCCCCTTCTCCCTCCCTACCTCCCCTTTTTCCCAAAAGGATTAGAGAGAAAGAGAAAGGAAGGTAATTAAAAGGGGAAAACTTTGTTAAGCTCAAAAAGCGAATGCAAAAGTTAGTTTTCTTATCTGGTTTGCAAAAATTGTCCCTACGTAGCAAGCTGTCACTTCAGAGAGAAAAAGCAGGCCAGTCCACAGTACAGGGGAAGAAGAAGACTGCCTGCCCGCCCCCGCCGACTGAAAGACTAAGCTAGAACTTACAGCTAGAGTCTACCAATGAAATTGGTTTAGCATATCTTTGTTTTCTGTTACAATCCCAGAAACATTCAGCCAGAGTGTTCAGAAACTGTCCTTTTCTTAAAGGCACAGCCTAAACCGGTCACACACAGTACAAGGTAAGGAGGGAGTGCTGGCTTGGGAGATTGGCAATGAGCTATGTAATGGGACCACCTTTACAGAGAGGCACTGGTGGACTGAGGATCAGAGCCAGGAATTAAGAAGCCTGGTTTGTGTTTGATTGTGTTGCCTTGAGCTCGTTAGTAATCTCACAGAAATCTAGGGTGCTGTAGTAACTGAATATTCATGCTGTGGGTTGGGGCTAAAACACATTTCTATATTAAGAACACGAAACAATCTCAGGCCAGTATTTTATCACACGGTTGCAAGAGGAAGGAATGCTGTTCAGTGAGGATGTGCAAGCCTAGGTGCTTTCTAAAGCCCCTTCCCCTTGCACTCCCACAGCATCCACTGCTGTGTATCTGATGTGATAGATACCTGTGGTAGGTTGAAATTACCCCCAACATAAAATTGCCAGACCCGCTCAGTTGAAAGCAAATGAAGCTGTGTTTACAAGTAAGATTACAATCTAAAGCATGTTATGCAATGAGTATGTACAAAATATACGATATTTACATGTATTTGCATTTTATAAATAACACAAGAACCCCCTGGACAAAACCAGGGGGTTACCAACAGCTTCCTCCTCTTCCCCCTGTACATGGGACAAAAGAAATAAGAGCAAAGAATCGCTTGCTAGTACTTAGCCACAACAAAGCAGCACAGCCAGGTCAGCAACGGCTAAGCCAGCAGGTACCTGACAGAGTGAAGGAAGCCAAAAAGAGAGAGTTAGTGTACACAACTAACTTTGTGTTAGTTACCAGGCCAATGGGTTTATTTAGACCTGATCATTATTTTCCCTTTTACTCCCAATGGTAATTTATTTACATTCTATCACTTTCTGTTCAACATCTGTGGATAATTTTCTAGGCATCAGCCTAAAACTACCACACTACCACAGAGGACACATCCCTGCCTCGTCTTTTTAGTGGGCCTGTTGCCCCTGGATCTAATCCCTTCTGAACATGCTGATACTGTTGGCTTCTACAGTACTGCCTGGCAGCAAGTTCCTGAAGCTCACTACTGGCTGCTAAAGAAGGACTTTTGTCTTTCAAATTGATCCCCTACTTGTTTCACTGAGTGACCCCTAGTGCAAGATTCTGCATTCAGTGCATCCACCACCTCTGTAAATTTGTAGACTGCTTCTAGTAATAGCAAAGATATCAGGAGCCCTTCACCACTGGACTGGAAATCAAAAGCTGTTTGGCAGTCTGTCTTGTACAAAAATAGCTGGTCTCAGTCTTGCTCCAGAAGAACCATTATCAGAAAGCACCAGCATAAGGGGGCCAGCTCGGTGAATTGCAGACAGTCTGTACACTCATCCCAAAGACAAATGGACTCAAAGATTGAACTTCACATACTATTGCAGACTGTGTTAGAACCTACTAATGTTGTGGGTTAAGGGCAGTGTATGTTGCTTGCAATTTGAATGTGTACATCTGTTTTGCAGGGCATTGTTTCAAGGACTCTCCCCCTGGCCATTTTCTGAAATGTTAATATTCATAATACTTATATTCATAATATTTGTCAGAATGGCTTTCACAGCTATGCCACAAGTACTTTTTGCATCAGCACTGTGTCTATACCATGCAGAGCTCATGAACTCAACTACTACTTGTAACAGAGAACCTCATCTGTTTTGGTGCCTTATGAGCAAAACACAGCTTCTTCTCATCACCTCTCTCATCACTGGCACAAACTTCTGCCAGAACATTTGGTCCACAGCATGTTGTACAAAGTCATTCAGCAGCCTTTTTTTTTTTTTTTTTTTTTTTTTTTTTTTTTAATTAAGCACAGGGATGTAACACACCACTAGTTATGAAGCAAACCAGAATTCACAGAAATGGACCCACCCCATTTGGCTCTTCACGGTCAAGCCTAATGTTCATCACTTTTTAAAGTGTCTGTCAAATGAAAAGGGAAAAAAGAGCAACTTGTCTCTCCCTCATCATTAAAAAAATCTCCTGCTAAGCAACAGCAGGGCAAATCTAAACATCCTACTGAGACAACAAGGCACAAGCACTTGATTCCTTCTGGTGGTCTTCTCCAGAAATCAGAGAATTCTGGTGATGTCTCTGCAAACCAAGGAGAGATTTCTGCTGAAAATGCTGCACTATGAAACGGGGGATGGGATGTGTAGGTAGTACTCATGCTCTTTTGCAGATAGGAGTCATTTGGAGTGTTTACAAGGAAAAATTTTGGTTTATATGACCAAGATTGTGAGGCAGATTTTGTAATCCTGGCAGTTATTGGCCTTGTGAACCCATCTGGGGCCATGGTCTGTGGTTAGAGAGGATGTTGATTACTTACACTATAATGATGAAGCCAGTAGAACATTAAAGTCAACCCTTGTCCTTGAGTGCAAACCACTTTCCTGTACCCTTTGCATGAACTGAGTGTGCGTGAGGACTATGACACTTAACCTATAAGCTACATCCCCTTGTCTCAGGTTAAGAGATACTGAAGAACTACTCATCAGGATTAGTCCACATGCAAAGTGTCCTTGTGTCTCTTAGAAATGGTCAGGATGCAAAAATAATTAAATATGCAAGTATGCATGCCTCCCATATAGACAAGAAGATAAGGATATAAACAATACCACCCTCACCCTCAGTAAGCTACTCTTACAATGTGAAGTCAAAGCCTTCATAATAATTAGCCACGAGTATTAAATACCTCCCCATCCCTTCTTCCCCCTCCCTATCTACATGAGGTCTGCCTCCAGGCTTCTGCTGGGTCCTGATTCTAGATTAGCAGCTAGGAATGGGGATGGTGCATTTCTGAAGAAGGACTCCCTGTGTTGTTGCTCTCTTCCAAGGGGAAGTCATGGTTCTGTCATGGCTTTTCAGGAGAAAGTACCTGGGAAGCAACAAACACTGTACTGAAGAAGGACCCCCACTTGCCCTGTCAGATCTTCCTCAGCTGCTGGGGCTTTGTCCCACACATGTAGATATCATTACATGGTAGCTCAGTGGAGGGGAAGAGACAATAAATTAAGAGTCACAATAAATTAAGAGTCACAACAGCATTCACTGATGTGGAAAAACCTTCAGGAACAAGAAATTATTAGGCAATGATCAGGCAACTGGGCAGCTGTTTTCTTAATCAGGTATTAGTTCTGTCTGGAGGCTTCACTGCAGATAAGCTCCCACAGGCTCATTAATGAGATATTGTGATGGCTGTGCATGTTCTTGGTACTGTAGCTGTTTCTGAGCAGGGGTGACAGGGAAATGGTTAAAAGCATATGCGAACACAACAGGATGGTAAAAGGTGAAAAACAGAGCAAGCTGTACTTCTCTGCAGCCTTACCATGCTGAATTGCCCACCTGCTCTGTGCTTTTGAAGACAGTACTGTATATTACATAGGTTAATTAATGCTTGTAAGTAAGGAATTTGACTGTTAGAATAATTCATGGCAGAAGGCAGCTGTGGTTTTGCCATAAAAGAAAGTTTCAGGGTTTACTACATGATGAAAATAGTGCTTACTCGTTGCTTATTTTCCTTAGGTGTGAGAGTAAATTACCATGTGGTTTTCAGGTCTGATAAATACAACTGAAGTTCAGCAAATATACTTCAGGTTATAGTCTATTTAATGCAGTTTCCTAATCATGCAAATTTTATGCAAGAATCCATACCTTTTTCTTTTAAAAACCTGACTTCTGAAGACATAAAAAAAATAGATACTTCCAAAAAGACTTGCATTATGTTTATGTCATTAGCAGAAAAAAGATGAGAAAGAACAGTATTACCTGGGTTTTCTTTAATTTATAAGCACTAATAATGACTTAAAAGCCTGTGTGTTATTAGATTAATGGCATGCAGTGTGATAACTAAACCAGTCAGAATTAATCTTAGCTTCAAGCATCATCAACACCATTTTGAGTGAACCATCCACATCAGGCATAAGCCTTTACACATTGTGTAATGACGTCATTTAACAGGTTGAACTCTAATGTTTTAATGACATAAAATTGAAGTTCTGGCCACAGGGTGATGAGACCAAATGAAATGTTTTCAAAATAAATTGGGAGTGCAAGGCAATAGCTTTTATGGAAGAAAATAATAATACAGTCTGCATTATGAGAGAGAAATACAAGAGTTCAGAATCACAGCATCACAGAATGTTAGGGGATGGAAGGGATCTCAAAAGATCATCCCCTAACCCAACCCCCTGCCAGAGCAGGATTACCTATACCAGATCACGCAGGAATGTATCTGGGATTTTGAGTATCTCCAGAGAGGGAGACTCTACACACACCCCGGGCAGCCTCTTCCAGTACTCCATCACCCTCACAGTGAAAAAAATTTTCCTCATGTTTCCATAGAACTTTCTACACCTCAGCTTCTATCCATTTCCCCTTGTCCTGCTGCTAGGCATCACTCAGCAGAGCCTGGCTCCTTCCTCTCAGCACTCATCCTTTATGTATTTATAAACATGAATGAGATCACCCCTAAGTCTCCTCCTCTCCATGCTGAAGAGCCCCTGCTCCTTCAGTCTCTTAAGAAGAAGCTGTCCTCTGAAGCAGTATCAGCCAGAGCAGGTGGATGCAGTTTGTGGACATTTGTGGCTCGTCTGATGGACAAAACAGGTCACAGAGTTTATATTTAACATTTAACTCATCTTTGGGGCCCTATATGACCACAGATAAGCAACTTATGCTAAAGATTTCCCAGAGTTCCAAGCCTAGGGCTAAAGTAAAGAAAAGGAGCTGGAAATTAGACAGGAAACTCATAAGATTCATCTACCTTGCAGTGATTGTAGTTCACACTGACCCAAACTACACCACATTGCTCCCAACAGCCATGCTACAGAGCTCAATGCTATATGCCCAACCGTGGACTTGCCAGTTGGTTGACATATCCTCATTATTCTCCATACCAGTGCTGTCAGCGCTTGATTTGGGTTGCTGAAGTCTGGCTCTGTACCCTTGTATGAACTGCAGTCACTGCAGAATAAACATGATTAAAGACAGAAGCTAAGGGGAAGTTGTTTCTTGATGACAAAGCAGTTTTCTGTAAAAGAGAAACAGTGACTCACAAAATTCTCATGCCTTTGGCTTAGAGAATCATGTTCTGTAAACAGAAACAGTCTACTCACATGACTGCTGCTGCAACAGAAAACCATCTTCAAAAGGACTAGGATCTGAAGCTGAGTGACAGGAGGCTAGCAGTGCACTTGCCATACCAAGAGACTGCTTGGCGCTGTCTGCATCTGTTGTCGTTCTTCACAGTATCACAGTATCACAGTATCACTAAGGTTGGAAGAGACCTCGAAGATCATCGAGTCCAACCTGTCACCACAGACCCCATGACTAGACCATGGCACCAAGTGCCACGTCCAGTCCCCTCTTGAACACCTCCAGGGTTGGTGACTCCACCACCTCCCCGGGAAGCACATTCCAATGACGAACAACTTTCTCGGTGAAGAACTTTCTCCTCAAATGGAGCCTAAACTTCCCCTGGCGCAGCTTGAGACTGCGTCCCCTTGTTCTGGTGCTGGTTGCTAGAGAGAAGAGGCCAACCCCTTCCTGGCTACAACCGCCTTTCAGGTAGTTGTAGAGAGCAATGAGGTCACCCCTGAGCCTCATAAGGAAAATAGCTCAGGTCACAATGCATATGCAAACTGTTGCAAAATTATAATGCCTTGCTGTTCAGCACAGAGTCACAAACACTTGGGCTAACTTCTTCAAAATTAGGTGAATAATCATTAATATTGCTAACTTATTTTAAGTTTTTGTATATGGTGTGATGCATTAAAGAATTGCCAACAGCCTCAGTAGTAACAAAGAGTACAAATCCAGTCACAACACCATTTATACTCCTGTCTACCCATGTTCTCCATCTGATAACATCATGCAGTCCCTTTTTTGTAAAGTCACGTGCTCCCTGACTCCTCATGGGGGTTCTGGTTGACAGCTGACTGAATATGAGACAGCAATGTGCCCAGGTGGCCAAGAAAGCAAATGCCATCCTGGCTTGGATTAGAAACATGGTGTCCATCAGGGACAGGGAGATGATCATCCTCCTGTACTCAGCACTGGTGAGGCCACACCATGAGTACTGAATTCAGTTCTGGATCCTTGTCCTCAGGAAGGACACTGGGGTGTGTCCAGAGAAGGGCAGCAAGGCTGGTGAAGAGCCTGGTTTGTGAGGAGGGGCTGAGGGAGCTGGGCTTGTTCAATCTGGAGAAGAGGAGGCCGAGGAGAGACCTCATTTCTCTCTACAGCTCCCTGAAGGGAGGTTGATGTCAAGAGACAGGACCAGAGGAAATGGTTTCAAGCTGCCCCAGGGGAGGTTCAGGCTGTATTCTAGGAAATATTTCTTCACAGAGAGGGTTCTAAAACATTGGATAAACATGGAAATTTCATTGTGGTGGCATCAGTGATATCTTCATTTCTCCAGGATGAAAATTCTCATAGCACTGCTCTGGGATCTATGCTTAAGCCATAATCTTTCATCCAAGGACTGGATCCAAATCCAGGACATCTCTTTCTAGTGCCTTTGTGTCGCACACTCTCTTGCCTGATGTATATTGAATTCCATCACACAAAGCAGAACAGTTCTAGCCTAAGGATTTTTTGGGCCCACTCCACCACAGCAGTCTACAGTATTTTGTGCAGTACCACTGGACACTGTTGTTGGAGATCAGAGATGGAACTGTGAGAACATTCATCTTGAGGACAGAACCTTCTCAAACTAAGGCAGGCAGAAAATAAAAATATTTTTATAATTTTAGTAGAAACTGTGAGTGAGACCAGAAATCAAGGTTCCTCAATACAGACTTAGAAGACAATTCCATGTCTTCATTTTGAAAATATTTACTTTTGTGTTCAAAGGCAGACAAAACAAGGGCCTAACAGCCACTGACTTAGTACAGTTAAATCTACTCTCCTTCCCACACAATAAAATTAAAGATTCAGATGTTGGTTGGGAAAATACTGTTGCACAACTAATTAAACTATTGAAGTATTTCACTATTTGGATTGATGACCCAACACATGCACACAACTCACTCATAAGAGGAAAATCTCCCATGGATACCCAGGATATAGATGTATCTGTACTCACCAAGGTGGTGGTGGGGTGAGGTTCCTTAGGTTCTTTTCCAAAGGGAAGAAGTTCCAAGCTGCAAAGGCTGCTTCTGTGGAGCAAGAAAGCAAGACCGCTCCTCTCCATAGCAGAACTCCATTTATGCCTACCGCTGTCAGTTTGACTGTGGTCAGTTGTTCAGTTAATTGGTTCTCCAAGCGAAGAAAAGTGCCTTAGACTCAGAGGCACCAAAGACAAAAAGCTGTTAAAGATCAGCTCCTCACAAGCCTCACCTCAAGCAGGGAGGAGGTTTGCAGCTGCCACACACTTGAGAAACTATCTCGATTTTCCTACTAATATTGAGTGGCAGCAAGGCAAAAGCCCTGCAGCAGTGTTCAGAATAGCTGAAAGTGATTTCTCGTTCTCTTTCTGAGCTTGTATCTATCATATGATTTCTCCATTTCTCTGTCTTTTAAATGAAGGGGAATGAGACTGACTTTATTGATAAAGTATGTTGAGGTTGAGTAGTGGAAGGTGAAGTAGAAAAGCTAACTAGTGGTGGAATTGTTATTAAAATATGTATTCTGAGACTAAGCCTTGTTAAAAGCATTTTATGAGGGAACTACCTTACCAGTGTGCTAAATGATGATACTCAAGGGGAGGCAAATGAAGCATTAAAGCTAAAACTTGAAAGCTGATTAAAATACCTTATTAAATAAAGGTCAATCTCACAGTAGTGCTGATTGATACATCAAGTGATCTAACAGTTCCTTTCCAGCTCTACTTTCTATAATGAGAAAGTAAAATTACTCCTAAGCATATGCATTAATTACTTAAATGAAGGAGTTGGATACTGTAAATAAGGAGCACTAGTTCCCTACTGATTAAGGAAGGGGAAACATGGTGAACTGCTGTCTCGTAGAAAGATGGATCCCACTTGCTGGTACATTCTGCAAGGTGTCTTATACACTAGCTTGGTTACAGAAATTATCATTCCTTCTTAAACTGTATAGGGAATTCAATGTGTTGTGAGGGCTTTGTGTTCAGCTGAAAAATTCTCTAGGGCAGAAAGGCACAGAGGTGTTGAGGATTACAAAATGGAGCAACATGATGCATGTGAATGGGGGATGAAATCTTTAAGAAGTATTACAGAATCACAGAATCAACCAGGTTGGAAGAGACCTCCAAGATCATCAAGTCCAACTGATCACCCAACCCTAAGTAATCAACTAGACCATGACACTAAGTGCCTCATCCAGTCTCTTCTTAAACACCTCCAGGGATGTCAACCCAGCAACTTAAAACAGTTCTAGACCAGGCTGGTCAAGACAAGTTGATACAAAGCCTGGAAAGATCTGGAGATCTGTGTTGTTAACTTAAACAAAGCCTATGGTCTGTTGGAAGCAATACTATTGATGTAGTGAAAACTCAATAACTGAAGTCATCAAGCAGGTATTCTTTTATTGCAGCTGGGTGTGTAGGGGGATAGCTCCTCCAAAGCACACAGGCACCAAGGGTTAGAAGTGGCAAAATTATACAGACAGGTTGCATACATATTCATTCTATTTCCAGTGAATTGTTTACAAAGCTACGACATAGTGGCAATTATAGAGACTTGGTGGGATGGATCCTACAACTGGAGTGTAGCTATCAATTGCTACAAGCTGTTCAGAAGGGACAGGAGGTGTTGCCCTCTGTGTAAAGAAGTGGATAGAGTGTGAAGAGTTGTCACTAAAGAATAGCCATGAGCAGGTTGAAAGCTCATGGATAGTTATTAGTGATCAGAACAACAAGGGAAGCCTTGTGGTAGGAGTCTACTACTCCTGTGGGTTCAACTCACAATCTATCAGATCCATACAGTCCAATGAACCCAGGTGTCCATCTCCTCCATCTGATTGGAAGCAGGGCCCCTCTAATTCTGAACTGCAATCACTTGCACCTTGTGAAGTTGCTTTGGAAGTATCTTCAGGAGGATCAGAAGCAGTATCAGCTCTTCTGCTCTTTTTGGGTGAGTCTCCACCTGAGGCAGCATTCTTCCAGGGAGAATTTCCTTGAAATACACAGACTTGTGCAGTCAGGACTGCAGCGAGTTTTTCATCCCACTTCCTCATGTCATAGAATCATAGAATTGCCAGGGTTGGAAGGGACTTCAAGGATCATCCAGTTCCAACATCCCTGTTATGGGCAGGGACACCTCACACTAGATCAGGTAGCTCACAGCCACATACAGCCTGGCCTTAAAACCTCCAGGCATGAGGCTCCTACCACCTCCCTGGGCAACCTGTGCAGTGTCTCACCACCACCCCCATGGTGAAAAATTTCTTCCTAACATCCAATCTGAATCTACCCATTTCTAGTTTTGATCCATTCCCCCTAGTCCTGTCACCACCTGATGCCCTAAAAAGTCCCTCCCCAGCTTTCTTGTAGCTCCCTTCAGATACTGGAAGGTCACAATAAGGTCTCCTCAGAGCCTTCTCTTCTCCACACTGAATAGCCCCAACTCTCGTCGGCTGTCTCCATAGGAGAAGAGCTCCAGACCTCTGATCATCCTTGTGGCCCTTCTCTGGACACATTCTAACACATCCAGATCTTTCCTGTAGTAGGGACCCCAGAACTGGATGCAGTGCTCTAGGTGGGGTCTCACCAGAGTAGAGGGGGAGTCTCCTCCCACCCCAGGTGTGGCCACTTTGCCTGCCCACTATTTGATCCTCTCTGCTGCACCCCCCCCCCCCCCAGCTGAGCTCGTCTGGGCTGAGAGATCCTCAGTGGGATTCTTGTGCCATGTATTAATTGTAAATATTGTAAATACTATATATTTTGTACATATTCATTGCATTCCATTGTAGTTTTGCTTGTAAATACGGCTTTCATTTGCTTTCAACTCAGCTAGTCCCCCCACAGTCATGCAAGTGAAACCACAAGGTATGCTGTATTACATACCTCTCAGTTTCTCTCTCTTGGACAGGGAAGCACCTGCTCCTCATGGCTGAAATATGGGACCATACAGGTGGGGAATAGGACATGTCCTTTTTGAATTGATGGACCTCATGGGACAGTTCCTTCACAGATGAAACACAGGCCTGGACAGAGGAGGAGAGGCTGCCCTTACATTGCCAGGACCGGCTACTCATTTCATCCTCTGTTTGTCACTGGCCATCTGTCTCGATCTGGAGAGGGAAAGAGATTGAGGTTTTTAATGAATATTCCCGTGTTGTGAAATTAGAGGCACAAACGAGGCCAAAATATCAACAGCTAGACTATTTATTACATAACTACAGTGGATGGACATAAATAAAGTGGAGGGATCAGAAGGAGAGAGAGAGAGAATAGGAAGAGAGAGAAGAGAGGGAGAAGAGGGAAAGAATTATATTACCACACCCCTCACCCCCAAGACAGTTTGAGTCTGTGGAGGATAGGCGCTGCAGGAGATGTTGGGTCTGTAGAGAAACGGTGCTGCAGGAGATGTTGGGTCTGTAGAGAAATGGTGCTGAGGCTTTGGCTGTAAAAGGGATGAGGTCCTCTGGGCAGCTTCTTCAGCTCCATGAGTTGCAGCAGGCGGAACTTAGGGCACGGAGAGTCCAAGATCCATTGTGTTGGCCCCGTGATGTTTCCAGCGTGTGCTGCCGTCTGCTTTCTTCTGCATCTTGCTTCTCCAGTTTTCTCCTCCTCAAAGCCAGTAGCTGCTCCAGTCTTTTATACAGTTTTTTAGCCCTTAGGCAAGTGTCCAGGTGTTGTTCCCCAGGATATCGTTCTGGGAAATCATCTTTAGGTCCAGGTATCGTTCCCCAGGAAATCTTTCTGTGTGCTCAGGTGAGTTTGGGCAGCCACTGGATGGAGGGGAAGGCCTCCCCCTCCTCCTGCTCCATCTAGCTACCCACACACTCTTTTCACATCAGGAACCATTGTCCTTTCCTGGGGTATCTGATGGCTGGAAATGATCTTGTCCTGAAGGTGTGGAATGCTGAGCACTTGGGCCATTGTTGTAGGCCAGCTGCAGTCCCGTGAGCAATGTTATCTTTGCACCTTCCAAGAGTCCTTCCAGTGGCTCTGCCCAACGCACATCAGCTATTGTCTGGACAAGCAGCAAGTGATTTTATCTTTGTTGAGTCACTCCAGGAGAGATAAGCTTTAGTCTCTCACACCATGTTTCTTAGGCTATGCCTGATTTCCACCTTTGTTCTCCTTTCTTTGGTTTCGTAGGCTTTCTTGCCTCTCTTTTCATTGTGTCATATTTGCTTAAAAATTTCTTGATTTCATTTTGATTTTCGACCTTCAACTTTCATCATCCTAGGACTAGGATTGCAGTTAAAAAACAAAACAAAACAAAACAAAACAAAAATAGTAATCATTTGAAGGGAAAAAAAAATGAGTGGGAGGGAATTTTTCTATTATTTTTTCATTTATAACTAGTATTACTTTTTAAACTCTTCCAGTAAAAGCATTATAAATGACATTGTCACTCATAGACTGCTTGGGAAGAAGAGGTGAATGTTATAAATGTTATCATATAATAAGTATATGTGGGGTGTTATAGCTGTCACTCAGGTCAAAGCCTGCTACATTGACCAATTTCATTTTTTTAACAGGGGAAGAATGCGGCAATTCATCACTTGTCCAGTCTAGTTAATGCTTTGTGCCTTTTTTCTATGAATGGAATTTGTGAAATGGCTAGCTTTGACAGCTTGAGGTAATTGGTACTTTTCATTTCTAGATCATTGACTCAAGTGTAGCACATATTTGATGAAAAATGACTGAGAGTTGAAACAGGAGGATGACTGATGGCTGAAGCATGTAAAAAACAAAAAGTTGATTTTGACTCAGCTGACAGTGGACAGATGCCAATAACCATAAAACCTGCATATATCTTAACCCTGTGGTAAAAGAAAATTCTAACTAGGAAGACTCAGAAGTGTATGGAGAATACACCGAACTTTGGACGCCTTCATCATTGGACTCCTAACTTTCGCTATCTAATACCTATTTTCAGAATTGGCATTCTGCTACACATGCCTTTCACATCTCTAAAAATCAAGTTGTCAGTATCAAATCCCTTGGAGAGTGACCTGGGAGTTCTAGCTGACAGTCGATTAAATCTGAGTCAGCAGTGTGCCCAGGTGGCCAAAGAAGCCAATTGCATCCTGGCTTGGATTCGAAACACTGTGGCCAGCAGGGACAGGGAGGTGATCATCCTCCTGTACTCAAGCCCTGGTGAGGCCACACACCTTGTGTGGTATTCATTTCGGGGCCCCTTACTATAAGAGGGACATTGAGGGGCTGGACCATGTCCAGAGAAGGGCAGTGAGCCTGGGGAAGGGCCTGGAGTACATGGCCTATGAGGAGGGGCTTGAAGGAGCCCCTGAAGGGAGGTTGGAGCAAGGAGGGAGTAGTCTCTTCTCCTTGGTGGCAAGATACAGGAACAGAGGAAATGGATATAAGCTACCCCAAGGGTGGTTCAGGTTGGATGTTAGGAAATATTTCTTCATGGAGAGGGGTCTCAAACATTGGAATGGTCTGCTCGGGGAAGTGGTGGAGTCACCATCCCTGGACATGTTTAAGCAGTGTGTAGACCTGGTGTTTAGGGGCATGGTTTAGCATTGACCCTTCAGTGCTGGGTTGAAGATTGGACTGGATGATCTTTTGAGGTCTATTCCAACCAGATGTTTTCTGTGATTCTGTGAATATCACACACCCAAAAAGTGAGGTCTCTTCTGAAGAATGTTAATGGCTTACTCCTGACAGGTCTGTTCTTGCAGACTGGATATGCTCTGGATACAGGTACCATGAGAGCTGATCCATTTTGGCAGGGCTGTGTGGTAGAGCCAAAGGTCAACTTTTCCTGGCTTATGTGTGCCTTGAAAGTCCAGCAGTCTCTTTTCATTCCCATTCCAGCTCAACATTTGAATGCTATTGAATTAGCAAAGTGAACTAGCCTAGTATTTGACACTTCTTTCCCCAAGTTTCCAAGAAACTTAGTTTTTAGTGATTATGATTTCGCTTTATCTGCTGTTTTCTAATGACAGGTTAGCTTCCAATTCCCAATGAATATGATGAGGTATTTAAGATAAAAACAGTCCTCCTTGTCTGCTCCCCTTTTTAACTTGTATTCTCATGGAATACAAGTTACTATGATTCCTTGTGGCATGATGTGTGCCAGTTGGTTCTTAAACCAGACAAACCCAATTCTGGAGCCCTTTTCAAGAAGCAAAGCCTTTTAATGAATGTCTGTTGAATGTGATGCTTTGCCTTAATTGGATTTTTTTCCTCTTTTTTGCTAGTACATTTGATTATGATATCTGAAACAAAGTTTTCTTGTTTTCCCATTAAAATAATTTCTTTATGAAGTAACAACACTTAGCTGCCCTACTTGTTTACCGATCCCTCCCCACCCTGCCACCCAGTAATTTCAACAAAGGTGTCCCTGCCCATGGTAGGGGAGTTAGAACTAGGTGATTGTTGAGGTCCCTTCCAACCCTAACAATTCTATGATTCTATAAAGTTTCAGAAAGAGCTGACTAACATCCCAGAAATATCAAACTCCTAGAAGTGTTCTTTAGTTCAATGGCTGGATAAAACAAGAGAGCATTAGCTGATGATGCCACTAAGGCAAAGCCAAGAGATTCAGCATTTACCGACACTTGGCTGACCAAGTCAGCACAAATCTCATTTTTGATACACTGCACTGTCTGCTGTTTCTTGCTCATCTGTGTAAGGGTTTAACCTGCCTGCTAACCTCCCAGCACAAAAGTGAGGGGAAGAGTAACACACAAAAACTCAGGGATAAGATAAAGAAATAAGAGTTTAATGTAACATAAGATATCATAGGCACAATGCATGATTACCTTAGCTTAGCCTATTTGCAGAAGCAGCACAGTGAAATAGAGGAGCAACAAAACAGCATAAACAGAAAGCCAAACTCAGCAGCTACCTGACTCCCACTCTTTCCACCACCATGCCTGAGGAAAAGAGACCACGCCCAAGATGCCAGAACCGAGAAACAGCAAACAGAACAGGAAGCCTCCCATGCTGCAATCTGAACTTCAAGCCCCATCATACTTTGCTCTAGTTAGCATATTCATTTTTGTAGTGGGCATGACTGCAGCATAGTATGAATAAAAGCAGCAGGTTCAACTCAATCCATGACAATCTGTCATGCTAAATAAAGTTAGGTAGAGTACACTGGAAACATAACATGTATTTCTGTATCTGTGTGCATGTGTAGAATATATTTATATGAAACCAAAAGTCACATAGGAGAGAGGCTGTAAGAGGCATGTGGGAAGCATGGGAGTTTGGGGAGGTCCAGAGTGCAAAGCGAGATGGAAGTACTAGTGAAGGACCCGAGGATATGAGAAAAATGGGTGTCATGGACACGAGGTGGAAGGGTACAAGAGAAACAGGGTGTTGCTATGTAGGTGTCATGGGGCTCTGGCAAAGGAGCTGGGTTATTACACTCTGGCCATGCAGGAGGAGAACACATTCTGTTCAATGGAATCTAGTCTTCACTGATTCCTTGTACCAAAATAAAGGGGTCCAGGAGAGCTGGACCTACTTCAAGAAAGAACTCTTGAAGGCGCAGGAACAGGCTGTGCCAGCATGCCAGAAGATGAGCCGCCGGGGCAGACAGCCAGCCTGGATGGGCAATGAACTTCTAAAGAAACTAAGGGAAAAAAAGGGTGTATTATCTTTGGAAAAAAGGGGAGGCAACCCATGGAATGTTTAGGGATGTTGCTAGGTCTTGTAGGAAGAAAATTAGGGAGGCAAAAGCACATTTGGAACTCAGACTGGCCTCTGCTGTGAAGGACAACAAAAAGTCCTTCTATAAATATATTAATAGCAAGAGGAAGGGCAAGGAGAAACTCCACTCCTTGGTGGGCACAGAGGGGAACGTTGTTACAAAGGATGAGGAAAAGGCAGAGGTACTTAACACCTTCTTTACCTCAATTTTTACTAGCAGGACAGAACGTCTTCCAGACAGCTGGCCTGCAGAGCTGGCAGAAGGAGCCAGGGAGCAGCATAGTTTTCCTCTGTTCCAGGATGGGATAGTTAGAGATCTTCTCAGCCGCTTGGACCCCCACAAGTCCATGGGACCGGATGGGATCCATCCTAGGGTGCTGAGGGGGCTGGCAGATGAGCTGTCCAAGCCGCTCTCCATCATTTTTCAGCAGTCCTGGCTCACTGGAGAGGTCCCAGAAGACTGGAAGCTGGCCAGCGTGGTGCCCATCCACAAGAAGGGCCAGTTGGAAGAGCCAGGGAATTATAGGCCTGTCAGCCTGACCTCAGTGCCAGGCAAGATTATGGAACAGGTCATCTTGAGTGCGATCACACAGCACTTACAGGATGGCCAAGGGATCAGGCCTAGCCATCATGGATTTAGGAAGGGCAGGTCCTGCCTGACCAACCTGATCTCCTTCTATGATCAGGTGACCCGCCTAGTGGATGTGGGGAGGCCTGTGGATGTGGTCTACCTGGACCTCAGCAAGGCCTTTGACACAGTCCCCCACAGTAAACTCCTGGCCAAGCTGGCAGCCCATGGCTTGGACAGGAGCACACTGCGTTGGGTTAGGAACTGGCTGGAGGGCCGAGCCCAGAGAGTGGTGGTGAATGGTGCCACATCCAGCTGGCGGCCAGTCACTAGTGGTGTGCCCCAAGGATCAGTGCTGGGCCCCATGCTCTTCAACATCTTTATTGATGATCTGGATGAGGGCATTGAGTCCATCATCAGTAAATTTGCGGACGACACCAAGCTGGGGGCAGGAGTTGATCTGCTGGAGGGAAGAGAGGCTTTGCAGCGGGACCTTGACAGGCTGGACAGATGGGCAGAGTCCAAGGGCATGAGATTGAACACATCCATGTCCCAGGTTCTGCACTTTGGCCACAACAACCCTATGCAGCGCTACAGGCTGGGGTCAGAGTGGCTGGAGAGCGGCCAAACAGAGAGGGACCTGGGGGTGCTGGTTGATGGGAAGCTGAACATGAGCCTGCAGTGTGCCCAGACAGCCAAGAGGGCCAACCGCATCCTGGCCTGCATTAGGAATAGTGTGGCCAGCAGGAGCAGGGAGGTCATTGTGCCCCTCTACTCTGCTTTGGTTAGGCCACACGTTGAGTCCTGTGTCCAGTTCTGGGCCCCTCAGTTTAAGAAGGACATTGAGACACTTGAACGTGTCCAGAGAAGGGCAACAAGGGTGGTGAGAAGCCTTGAGCACAAGCCCTATGAGGAGAGGCTGAGGGAGCTGGGGCTGTTTAGCCTGGAGAAGAGGAGGCTCAGGGGCGACCTCATTGCTCTCTACAACTACCTGAAGGGGGGTTGTAGCCAGGAAGGGGTTGGCCTCTTCTCCCTGGCAGCCAGCACCAGAACAAGGGGACACAGTCTCAAGCTGCAACAGGGGAAGTTTAGGCTTGAGGTGAGGAGAAAGTTCTTCACCGAGAGAGTGATTCGTCATTGGAATGGGCTGCCCGGGGAGGTGGTTGAGTCGCCGTCCCTGGAGGTGTTCAAGAGGGGACTGGATGTGGCACTTGGTGCCATGGTCTAGTTGTGAGGTCTGTGGTTACAGGTTGGACTCGATGATCTTCGAGGTCTCTTCCAACCTTGGTAATACTGTAATACTGTAATACTATTTGCACATTAATCTCATTTAAAACTGAGCAGTGAAAAGGTTACTCAAGTATGTAAATAATTCACAAGGTTTTGAATGAAATATTTCAGTTTAACTTTAAAGAAAACAACACAGTAGGAAGTAGTGGGTACAGTTTATTTCCAAAATAAACTGCAAAAGTTCAAAATAAACTGTTTCAGTTCAGCCCCAAACTATTTTTAACACTGCTTGTTTCAGCCATTGAACTGAAAAATTGGTTATTTACCTAGCAGTTAAACATTTTTGCAACATAGACACAGCCAGTACCTTTCACTCAGAGCTTTGCTGTGAGGGGAGCTCACAAAACATGCAGGGGGACTGGCACTGCCTATTAAGTTCTACCTGATAAGATCTCAGGATGTGCTTTGTAGAATTTTTTCCCCTGTTCAACCAAAGATAAACAAGGTAGAACCCTCTACTGATTATAGTCTTCCTAGGCAATACTATCATTTCAGCAGTTGCTGTAAGAAGCTTTTCTGAAGGTGGATGCATACAAAATAATCAGTTTGCATCTACCGATCACAACCTGAGTGTGTCAAATGCTACCAGAGCCTACGTTACCAGGTTTGTGAGATGAGGTTCACAAGCCATGGTGTTTGCTGCAGCTGACAAACTAATTGGGGTACTGGCCAAAAAGCTATATTCAAAAATATCACTCAACACTTTGCAGCAATTTCCTTTAAAGAGAAAAAGATAAAGAGCTGGTCTAGGAAATTCAGCACTCTGAAGATGCAGCTTTCCCCATCTTCAGGCTGTGGAAAGCAAATGCCATTAGCATGCAGCCTTGCCAGTGCTGCACCCCTGGACAGTGCTGTCTGACAGTTCCATCCAGGCTTCAGTCACCTTTTAGGTTGAACCCACATCCAGCACCTCCAGCAGACACCATGAGTCATGAGTGGATTTTGCCAGCAGTGGGCATCCAAGATAAACTCCCAACACCTGATGTGTGCTATACCTGCAACAAACTACTTCAGTCCTCACAGCAGCATGATCAAGATCTGTATCAATCCTGTAATCTTTGTTCTAATGTAACTGTGAAGACAGATTTCCTCTCCTGAAGCAAAATCCTCACTTATAATCTGTCCAGTTGACTAAATCTAGAGATCAGCTACATCTAGAGATAGATAACTCCCAGTTCAAAGTATCCAAAATAGAAGATGGGCAGAGTGCAAAGTTGTTGGTACAATGGAAAAATCTTCTTCATTCAATTATAGTTTCAAGAGAGCATTAGGTAAATCTGAACTTAGCCTGTGGCAGCATATTCTTCCATGCACATGCCTCCCTGATCTTGGGAGAAGGAGGTCACAGTTGTGCTGTGGTGATGTGGTGGGGGGTTGGAGATGCTGGCCCTTGAGGGGTGTTGCTTGCTCCAGGTCTGGAGGCAATTACAACAGCATGGCTCTGTACCATCACTGAGCCTGGAGGCAGTGTGCTTCAGCACAGTGTTTTGCTGACACAAACATACTTGGTTTAGGACTCAGCTAATATCCACACAGCACCTTGTGCCAAGTGAATGTGCTTTGAGCTGCTGGCTTGGTCTCTGCATTTCAATTTCTGTGTCATTTCCCTTTTCTGGGTGTTTTAAAGATGGTGTTTCCATAAAGGAAGGGTCATTTTGGTTATTTTTGTCTCTGGCCATGTGTATATCTCCTAACAGAGCATGGTACACATACCTGCTAAGCTCACAGTGGCCCACACAGACACTGGGCAGAACAGGTCTTTATAGCCTTGTAACTGTGTTACTGAAGTACTGACTGAACTGAGAACCCATGTTGACACTGTGGGATTTACAGACTTGAGAGGAGAATGAAAACCCTGTCGTGACTGCATCCTCCCTTCCAGACACAGGCAGCTTCTCAGGGTCCTCTGAGTTGTGTTATTTTGTGTGATGAGTGAACACTGAGTGTCCTCCAGCATCAGTGCTGTCTACGGCATTGAAAGCTTGTCCAGCCCTCTGCAATCAAAGGAGGTACAGTTAGGTGCATGAAAGGAAGAAGCAATTCAGTGCTGGAATGCATCTAAGTGGGTTTTGAAACTCTCCCAAGAAGGAGACTCCACAGCCCCTCTGGGCAGCCTGTTACAGTGCCCTGTCACCCTCAGGGTAAAAAAGTTTCTCCTCGTGTAGGGGTGGAACCTCCTGTGTTCTAGCTTGTAACTGCTGTTCCTTGTCCTATCGCCTGGCACCTTCATCTTATCATAGTATCATAGTATCAGTCAGGGTTGGAAGGGACCACAAGGATCATCTAGTTCCAACTCCCCTGCCATGGGCAGGGACACCCTACACTAGATCAGGCTGGCCAGAGCCTCATCCAGCTTGGTCTTAAACACTTCCAGGGACGGGGCCTTAACCACCTCCCTGGATAACCCATTGTGGTGGTTTGGGCTGGGTGCCCCTGCTGCATGGCGCAATTCCTGTGTCCAGAAGTCCAGCCCAGTGGGTGGACACAGGAAAACCGTGTATCTCCTACCACACCCCCCTGCACCGCTATAAGATCTAGCGTGGGGTCCGCCTCTTTCTCTTTCTTCCCTCGCCAGTGCCTGGTAACTGGGGGAGATGTCTCCCAGCCTTGGGCCTGGCTAGGCCCAAGGCCAGGGGGATGGGTGGTCTCAGGCCTGGCCAGCTGAGACTAGCCTAGCAGTGGGGGGAAGAACGAGCCCTGGGGGTCTTGGGCCCACCCTCAGGTGGGGATGGGGTGTATCCGGGTCGGTTTCGGGGTTTCTTCTGTCACTGTTTCTGTTTCTTTTGTGCACCTTCACCTTTTTCTATTTAAACTTTTCCATCACTTTTGCAATCCGTTTGTCAGAGTCGTTATTTTGCCTGTGGTGGGGAGGGGGCTGCCTCAACCCACTACATTTTTGGCGCCCCACGTTGGGCGCCAAAAATTGTGGTGGTTTGAGCCTTAACTGGACGTAAAGAGGCTGAGAATCTCTTCCCCCACTTCCCCTCCCCCTCTCCTTCCTCCCAACAGAGAGGGGAGAAAAGGAAGGAGCAAATTTACCAAACAAAAATTTGGAGTCGGCTTGGAAGTAGAGAGGTAAAGAGTTGTCTTTAAGCAATATATATATATATATATAAAACAATAACAAAAGAAACGTTCACAAGGGCAAGGAACAATGATGGATGGGAGGGGGACAAAAAACAAGAGAGTAATACAAAACCAGCCTTTCTGGGGAAGCGTGGAGGCAGCAGAGAGAAGGATCAGGGCCGACCACGTGGCAGAGGAGCAGGAGGGCAGCTGTAGTAGCTCTCATCCAGCAGAGGCAGGAGCCAAAAAGCCGTGCCAACAGCTACGATGTCCTGCTTTTTATACCCTAGCTGGGCAGGGAGGGGGGTGGAACAGACTCAGCTTCCCAGGGGAGAAACACCCTGCAGGGAGTGAAAAGTACCTGCAAGCCCTCCACCCTGCTTTGTTCTTTTGTTTTCAGAAAAGGGTGTTAACCCACCACACCCATTCCAGGGCTTCACCACTCTCATGGTGAAGAACTTCCTCCTCACATTCTTGGTCAGTTAGAGGGTAGAAGGGCTCTGCAGAGGGACCTCGACTGGCTGGACAGATGGGCGGAGTCCAATGGGATGGAATTCAACAAGTCCAAGTGCCGGGTGCTGCACTTTGGCCACAACAACCCCATGCAGAGCTACAGGATGGGGTCAGAGTGGCTGGAGAGCGGCCAAACAGAGAGGGACCTGGGGGTGCTGATTGACAGCTGCCTGAAGATGAGCCAGCAGTGTGCCCTGGAGGCCAAGAAGGCCAGTGGCATCCTGGCCTGCAATAGGAATAGTGTGGCCAGCAGGAGCAGAGAGGTCATTGTGCCCCTCTACTCTGCTTTGGTTAGGCCGCACCTTGAGTCCTGTGTCCAGTTCTGGGCCCCTGAGTTTAAGAAGGACATCGAGACACTTGAACGTGTTCAGAGAAGGGCAACAAGGGTCGTGAGAAGCCTTGAGCACAAGCCCTATGAGGAGAGGCTGAGGGAGCTGGGGCTGTTTAGCCTGGTGAAGAGGAGGCTCAGGGGTGACCTCATTGCTCTCTACAACTACCTGAATGGGGGTTGTAGCCAGGAAGGGGTTGGCCTCTTCTCCCTGGCAGCCAGCACCAGAACAAGGGGACACAGTCTCAAGCTGCACCGGGGGAAGTTTAGGCTTGAGGTGAGGAGAAAGTTCTTCACCGAGAGAGTGATTCGCCATTGGAATGCGCTGCCCGGGGAGGTGGTGGAGTCTCCATCCCTGGAGGTGTTCAAGAGGGGACTGGACGTGGCACTTGGTGCCATGGTCTAGTTGTGAGGTCTGTGGTGACAGGTTGGACTCGATGATCTTTGAGGTCTCTTCCAACCGTAGAAATACTGTGATACTGTGATACTGTGACATCCACCCCTCAGATATTTAGAGATGTTGATAAGATTCCCTCTCAACCTTCTCAAGCCTAAACAGCCCCAGGGCTCTCAGTCATTTTTCACAGGAGAGAGATGTTCAAGTTCCACAGTCATCCTTGTAGCTCTGTTGGACTCTCTCCAGCAGATCCCTGTCTCTCTTGAATTGCAGAGCCCAAAACTGGACACACGTCCTGGTTTGAGGCCAGGCAGATCCTCTCTTACTCCCTGAGAGGGGAAAAAGCATGACACACACAAATGGATTGCAGAAGTGATGCTTAAAAGTTTAAATGGAAGAGCAATTAGTGTTCTATGGAAACTACAAGCATAGTGACAAAAGAAACCCAAAGCATACAGAGTCCCCTACAGCATACCCAAAGGCTTCCCAGCGCTTCCTTTTTCCCCACCTGGAGGGTACACCCTAGTCCCCCCAGGGCTCTTTCTTCCCCCCATTTGCTAGGCTAGTCTCAGGCTGGCCAGGTCTGAGGCTGTCCTTCCCCCTTCTCCTCCTGGCGTTAGGCCTAGCCAGGTCTAAGAGGCCTTGAGATACTCCCCCACCATTACCTGATAGAGAGCATCTCCCACAGGAGCAGAGAGGGAAGAAAGAGGAAGAGAAAGACTTTGCAGATGGATTTATAGGGCACAGGATAATATGTGCATGAAATACACTATTTCCTGTGTCCACCCACTGGGCTGGAACCTCGGGACACTGGAGGTATAGCTTGTGTGGCAGTAACAGGAGGCACCCAGCCTAAATTGCCACAACCAGTATTCCAGCTGTGGTCTCACCAGGGCAGGAAGCACTGGGTATTCTATCAGAGACTGAGTCCTCACCTCAAGGCCAGAGCAGAGGACCAGGCAGTCAAAAGACTGTTTCCCTTGAGGCTCCAGCACTATGTGGTTGCCTCCAGCATATTCTGTAAGGATTTTTCAGTTAACACTTCTGAAAGGTTGGAGTTCCTCATGAAGAAGATGCAGTAAAAGTGCATATTACTGTAAAGAACATTTGCTAAAATTAACTCTCATCAAACTGAAGAAGTTGAAAGGAGGTGCTGTTCTGTTCAGATAATGCACGAGAGTGTCAGAGAGGGAAGAAGATCATCCTACTCAGAGAGGGGAGAGGAAGCAGCATTGCAGGAGTTGCATCTGCGCATGGCTGTACACTCCAAACCAACATGATTCTCTAGCAAATGCAGGGGATACAGTGTGTCTATATATAGCAAGCAAGGCAGGACATGGTGGGAGCACTGAAGTGCCAGGAGAGCCAAAATGACACCTGCTTCTCATGGTGCTGAGTGCCTTGGCAGGTGGCTGCTGTGCTCCCAGCTGCCAGGTGGGAACCAGCCAGTGCTGAGCGCTGCTCTCATTAGTGCTGCACTCTCATTAATGCCATACTTGACTCCTCTCTGCTCTGGTCAGCTCAGGAATTTTAGTTTTTCACTTAGGCAAGCAGCCTGTAGAAGGAAAAAACTGCATTTTCTGAAGGAGCCGTGCACATTGAGTGATTGCCATTGGAAACTTCACCTGCTGCAGCAACTGTTCTGGCTGAGCTGATGGAGATTATCAGTAAGAAACATTCACCATGATACATACAAATAAAATTCATGCAGTGATATCTCAGTCTTTGTTTGCTACAAGTGTTTGTATCAGTGAAAGGCTAGCTCACAGCAAATTCCAAGAAAGAGAAAATCCAACAAAAATGCTGCATGTCACATAGAGGTTTTCTCTGTGTGGCTTCACCTCATTAGTTAAAAATCTTTGCTATTTTTTGTCTCCTTTCTCCAAAAGTTTCAGATATTTGATCAGGAAGAAATAAAACACACCACATGACATTAGGAACCATCCTCCCAGAACAAATAAGAGAAGCAAGCAGAAGATGAAGCTGCTCAGAACAGCACAAACAGAACAAGCAGGTTGAGCTGTGAACACTAAATGTGCAGAAATCACCAGCAGAAATCATGGAACTAAAATCAATTCATTAAAAAAATATGCTTGGAGTTTTCTCCATTCTCCCAATCCACATATTAAGTGGTTTCCATGCATTTTTTTTTTCAGCAGATGTTTGGTCCAAGGCATCAAGAGAGCAGTTTGTCAGGCAGAGAAATTAGTGGGTTTCTCTACAAGCAGCTGTTTCAGTCTCTGGATCAGTTAAGGATCAGTTGCAAAGTGATGTTGCACCAACATCTACCACCACCCTGGTCCTGCCTGGACTGCTTTTGCCAGGAGCAGGAAAAGCCAGTTGTGTCTTCAGGAGATAGGCCTTTCTGTGACTTGGAGGCTGTCATGATAAAGGAAATGCACTGAGGCATGTTCTAAGCAACATGCTGCCATGTCCCTCAGGAGGTGCCTGCAGCCCTGGTGGTTAGATTGGTGTGGCTGCTTGTTGACCGTGGAAACATCTCAGACACTAAGGAAAGACTGTCACATGCTTAAGTGATCTGTACATACTGCAAGGAAGGTATGAGCCAGCTGCATGATTTCCTGTGAAGCACTGTTCAGGAAGGGGTCTCCACTCAGGTAACTGCTCAGAAGCCTTCCAGCGTTGACACCTGTTCACATTAATCACTGTTAACTGCAATGCCCATGTGTGGATGAAACTGGGCCATGCTTCTGCAAAATCCAAATAAGGCATTATTAACATGTCTGCTCTCAAGGATGGGATATGTTTTGCAAACTGTTTATTAACTGTATGAAACCAGTGACAGGCAAAGGATTGTTTCCACAGCTGAGACTGAAGGATGTCTCATAGGCAGAACTGCAACATTTGCCTGGTTTAGGGATTTCTTAAAAAGAAGAAAATGTGGATGAACATTGGAGACATTCACCTAACTCCTCAAAGTGAGTCAGTTACTAACTACTAATCCTATTTAATTCTCTGAATTGTACTCTTCAGCATCGTGAAACAGATTGTATGATCCATTTGGGAGCCACGAACCCTGTCTTTTTGAGACACATTGCTCTATCCTAGAAAAGTACATGAATGTAAGTGCCTTACACCCCTGAATCTAAGACTGACTTTACCAGAGCAGGGGTGGGGATAGGGGGAGGGGCATGCAAAACAAGCGACCAATTTCCCATGGGTACGAGGAGCTTTAAAACGTTTCACAGAGTGGGATCAGCCTTACAGGGAGTGTGAGTCTACCCTGCCAAAGCTACTGGAAGCTTTTTCACTGACCTTGAGGAGACCTGGATCCAGCCAGCATCTAGTTCCACCATAAAAAAAAGATAACTAGGCCATATGATAAAAGCACCATTGTCTTTTGCAGTGAGGGCATCCACGAGCTTTGTAATCACATCTTCAGCTAAAATCCCTCATCTTTCCTTTAGATATGCACACCTGAGCACAATCTTTTTTTGTTGGCAGCCTCACAGTAGCGTGTATTCCTGTATGTAAACTTACATGATTGCACAAGGAAAACATGAATATCCATAAAGAAATATTTACAGACACTCTGGGACCTACAGTTATGTTCTGGAGTTATAGGCATGCTATTTTTTCCTCTCTGTGTTTAAAAAGGAGGCAAGTAACGGCACTACAGTATTATTACACATTGTAATTACACAGCCTAATTACATGATTAT
The DNA here is from genome assembly GCA_033816785.1 of Picus viridis. NCBI lineage: Eukaryota > Metazoa > Chordata > Aves > Piciformes > Picidae > Picus > Picus viridis. The sequence goes on along the minus strand of CM066567.1, from coordinate 72,173 downwards.
ATGTATTTACACTAATTACAAAATTAAAAACCAATCCAAAATATTGTGAATGTATTTGAATCAATTAAAATACTTTAAAACCCACTGAGGAAACAGACTAACAACAATTAAAAAATTATTGAGGGGCAGCAGACAAACCTTCTAAATACATGGTGTGACACCCCATTGGGTCCTATGAGAAACCCCTTAGTGCTGTTTGACTCTCAGATGAATGAGAATGTGGAACATCACAAGTAACTGCTTAAAAGAACCATTTTGTGCTTCATGGAACTGAAGGAGAATTTTGTAACATGCTCAAGCATGGCTGTTCTATAGCAAAAGGTTTATAGCCAAGACCTGGTGCTGGTGTTGCCAGAACTTGAAAAAGTTGTGTTCCTGATGGTGAGTCAAGATGCTGATTCACTAGATTGGATCCAGCCCTGTTATAGTCTGGAGCTAAACAGGATAGTTGTGAAGAGAGAGCAGGGAGATTACAGAGCATTGTTCTACCAAGAGATCTGGGCAAAAGAGAACCTGTGGGATTCAGAGCCACCAGGGAAGATGGGGAAGACTGGGCTGATATGTCAATGGCAGCTCCACTGCTGTCAGGTATACCAGGTGAAGATGATGGAGGTCGTCACTCAGGCAACAGAGTAGGAGCACAGGTATGGACACACCTGTGCACATATCCCTTGAGAAGGGCAACAAAGCTGGGGAAGAGTCTGGAGAACAAGTCTTATGAGTAGTGGCTGAGGGAACAGGGCTTGTTTAGTCTGGAGAAGAGAAGGCTGAGGGGAGACCTCATTGTCCTCTACAACCTGAAAGGAGGCTGGAGTGAGGTGAAGCTCAGTCTCTTCTCCCTAGTACCAAGTGATAGAATGAGAGGAAATGACCTGAAATTCCACATGTGGAGGTTTAGGTTTGATATTATTAAAAAATTATTTATAGAAAGAGTGGTCAAGCATTGGAACAGGCTGCCCAGGAAGGTGGTTGAGTCACTACCCCTGGAGGTGTTTGTTGTGAAGAGGTTATTAAATTTATTAATATGAAATATGAATTATGAAAATACGAAATTTTATTAATTATCAAATTATTAATAACCGATGAATCAACAACTTATATACATGTTCTAGTGCACGTTTGTGAAATACATTCCATAAATGGCTTAGTATTATGATTAGAACTTAATTAAACTATCTACCGACTATCTCTGTGTTTTATATAACCAGGGGTGCAGTTCCGCCGCTTGGCCACTAGATGGCGACTCGGCGGAACGCGGGCGGCTTCTGGCTAATATACAGCGATATTGCAATCTTTGTGTGCGTCAGCGATGACTCTGCCACACGCGGATACTTTGAACTGAGTGCTAGTGGGTGGAAAGCATGTAGAAGATATTCTGTAGCTGATGTTTGTAGCAAGGTGGGGGTCCGGCTGGCTACTGCCGCTGGACTGGTTCCTGGTCGCGTTCGGTCCGTGGGGGCGGCCCTGGGAGTCGGCTCGCACCGCAGGGCGAGGCGACGATTGCCGATAGGCGGGCTCAGAGGTTCCCGGTCGGACAATAGCTATGGCGTCGGCCTCGTGGCAAACGGCCTTAGAGACAGTAATGCAGCTTCTCCATTCCTGGGCTTAAAGGAACAGCGTGACGCTTGAGATAGTCCCTTCTCCCCGACAACTGGGCAGATCTTACCCTCAGGGCTGGTCCAGTCCTCCGATAGCACGATGGGCTCTCCTGCAGATATGACCGGCTATAGCGACGCTGGCTTCTCAGGCTCAGCAAAGGTCCTCCTCTGGGCTGATCCTCACGATCAAAGTGCTTCTCATGATGCAGAGGCTTCAGTATGCGTGCATGGAAGAGAGAAGCTAAAAACAAGCTCAACGGCAGAGGCGGTGGCTCGATAGCTGCTCTCCCGAGCCAGTACAGAGGCAAAGTGAAGAGGAGGCAACTGTTTACCAACAGGGGTAATATTTATAGATTCCTCGAGGCTGGGTTTGACCAATGGGCACTCTGATAGACAACTGGCTTCAGCCTATAGAAAGCGTGAAGCTGGAATTATGCCCATACTTGGTAATGGTCCTCCTCCTAAAGGAGGGGAGACCTATCCACATGCTGGGGGCCAGATCTAGTATCTGGGCAGAATGTGCCTTCACCACAGTGTTCGAAAAACTTGTAGACATGGCACTTCAGGACATGGTTTAATGGCCACAGTGGTCTTTTCCAACTGAAATGATTCTATGATTCTATGAATGATAAATCTGCTCTGTCATGGGGCTCCTGGGTGCCTTAGAATGGGGGACATGGCTGACATCTTGCTTTATTGAGGAGGGTCTGCATGTGGTGGTTTGGGCTGGGTGCCCCTGCTACATGGAGTGCTTCCTGTGTCCAGAAGTCCAGCCCAGTGGGTGGACACAGGAAACCAGGTATCTCCTACCACAATCCCCTGCACCGCTATAAAATCTAGCGTGGGGTCCGCCTCTTTCTCTTTCTTCCCTCGCCAGCACCCGGTAACAGGGGGATGGGTGGTCTCAGACCTGGCCAGCTGAGACTAGCCTAGCAGTGGGGGGGGGAAAACAAGCCCTGGGGGTCTTGGGCCCACCCTCAGGTGGGGTTGGGATGTATCCGGGTCTGTTTTGGGGTTTCTTCTGTCACTGTTTTTGGTTCTTTATGCACATTCACCCTTTTCTATTTAAACTTTTCCATCACTTTCTGCAATCCGTTTGTCAGAGTCGTTATTTTGCCTGTGGTGGGGAGGGGGCTGCCTCAACCCACTACACTGCAGAAGACGTCCTATCTGCTGTTGACAAGAGACACTGCAGCTGAGTGTCTCATGGAAAATCTTATTTTCCAGAGAACATTTGGAAATATGTTGGTGGGAAATTGCAGATAAATCTGTCTCTATGATTTCTTCTGTTCTTTGGAAACAAAGACTTTTCTCAAATCTACCAGTGTAATATTTTCTGTAAGCACTAAACTCACCTGAGAACAGTCTAAGCCCTAGGACATTTCCAGAATGAAAGGGAATGTGGCTCATTTATCCCAACCCTTGCAAGGAACAGTCTCATTATAATGGCTAGTATAGACAATGCATAGAAAACAATCATTTATTTGGTTTGTCTATATTTTGCTTTACTTTTGCCTAAGCACTAAGGCATATCTATGCCCTGACAGGACGTGGAGTATAGATTAACATCAGTAACCTAGCTGATGCAGAATCCTGCATAGGCTCCCAGCCCTGCCAGCAGTGAATGAGGTAGGTGCTTTTGTGTCAGAAGTCTCCTTTGGGGAATCCCACTCCCAGACTTTATGGTTCCTCTTTATATGTGTAAGTGAGAACATTATTTAGGCTTTGATGAACAATATCTTCTACCTGCAGCATAACCCTTAGAAGCTTAGCAGATGTGTTTCATGATATATATAACCCTTTCAAGCTCCTTTTGATCCTGTAGGCATAATAAAACCTTCACACAAGGTGAAGATAGTGAGCCTAACTTCCCTGGTTTTGTTCATCTCCATGTGAATCTGTTCTGTTTGCAGTTCATTTTGCAGTTTCATCCTCCATTCATTCCATAGGGTTATTTTAAAATATCCATATCAGTGTCTCCCTCTGTGTATCTCCCACTCCATTCTGGGCTTTATTTTTACTTTCCTGAATGGCAGGGCTGCTCTGTGAAAGAAGTCATTCCTTTTTCTCACAGTTCAATCACATTTTAACAAACTTAAGAAGATGCTCTTGTGTTTTTCTGACAGTAACTGAAGTACAGCCCCCCGAGTTCAGGCAAGGCTCAGACAGCCTGGTGTAGATCTGGAGTACATATGCTGGTTACAAGCACATCACACCAGTGAGATGATTACACCCCTATTTCTCTTGGCCAACACTTCACATATCCAGCATGGTTAGCTCTGCTTGTCTCCCTGTTTCAACAGAGATGCAAGCAGACTCCACACAGAAAGGAGGGACCTAGCTTCAGGCTAGCTTGTACAGGTACAGTAAAGGAAAAAGTAGTAGCACAGGTTAAATGTATCCATAAATGCATCTGGATGCTGGACAATTCTGGTGAATGATGTCTACATCATTGCACCTGCCACTGCTCCTAAACTCACTGTATAGCAGAAGGGCCAGGGCTTATCCATAGAATACCAGGTTGGAAGGGACCTCAAGTATCATCTAATCCAAGCTATACATGTTTATCCTTGAATGCAAGCTGCAATCACATTATCAGATAGTTGCAATAGAGATATATCTTCATTTTATTTTGCCTTGCATCCTCAGTATGCTTCTTCTGCAATAGTATCACAGTATCACTAAGGTTGGAAGAGACCTCGAAGATCATCGAGTCCAAGCTGTTACCACAGACCCCATGACTAGACCATGGCACCAAGTGCCATGACCAATCCCCTCTTGAACAGTGTGGCAAACGATGACACAGCCACTAGCAAAGATCAGGTGGGATTCAGATCCAGAAGAAGCCAGCTGCATGTAGATCTCTTTTATCAAGGGAGATGTACTCAGTTTAAATGGAAAAGCAATTCATATACTAAAAAAAATTCCAAACCAACCACAAAAAAAACCAAAACAAAACAAATGCACAACACACCCAAAAAAAACCCCAAAGCATCACAAAGCATATAAAATTCAAAGAAATCCCCAGTCTAAACTTAACACACAAGTTGCTTTATACCAAATCAAACCCCCAACATTTCCCTTCTCCTCACCTGGAGCTCACCAAGAGCCCCAGGGCTCTTTCTTCCCCCTGCATTGCTAGGCTGGTTTCAGGCTGGCCAGGACTGAACTGCCCCTGCTTTTTACCCTGGCGTTAGGCCTAAACGGGCCAAGATTGTGCAGGGGGGAAAAAAAAGTTACTCAGGACAAAGAAGCCTGGGACACATCCCCATCAGTACCAGATAAGAGAGTATCTCTCTCCCACAAGAGCAGGGAGGAAAGAAAGAGAAAGACAATGACTTTGCAGCCAGATTTGTAAGGGTGCAGGATTTCTGGTTAGCAATACACCATTGCCTGTGTCCACCCACTGGGCTAGGTGCTCTGGACACTGGAGGTCTCAACTTCGTGGTTTTGGGAGGCACCCAACCTAAACGGCCACGACAACGTAACCTTAATCTGAAATTACACTTGACCTTTGCAGTTTTCAAAGTGTTTTCTTCAGCAGGGCTTCCAATGAGCTGAAGAAAATAGGTAGCCTTTTAGGCAAGGACAATAGGCACTGAAAACTATAAATTATTACCAAAGTTTTGTAGGCTGGCCTGGATTTAGAAAAAATGTGACGAGTATTTGGAAATTAAGCCAAAGAGCACAATTTTGTGGGTGCATCTGCCCTAGTGAGAGACAAAGACATTTCATAAACATAACGACATGTGAAAACCAAGTTAAATTAGGCATCGAATATATCTGGCAAGACATTGCTGCCAAGAAAAACTGAGAAATGAAGGATTTCAAATAGCAGTTCTTCAAATGGGAAATGCAGAGTTTCATTTGGGGGATTCCTGTTTGCTGTGGGGCTTTCCTCAGGAGTGGGAGAGGGAGCAGGGGATCTTATAACACCTCATAGCTATAGTCAAGTGCTCCACCCTGCATCTTTCATGCAAACTAAAGGTCCAGAGCAATTTTTTAAAGTAAACAGACCAGAACCTTTCCTTAAACATCTGCCCTCTGCTGAGTCATCAGTGCTGGAGGATGAGGTCCTCTCTCAGCTCAGATGCAGCAATAGGATTAACACCCACTCAATCCCTCCTGCCATCTGTTCATCCATCAGTGTCAGTTCTGCTTTTCCCCTACAATTAGATTTATCTGTCATTCTGAAAATGATAGCTCAAACTATTTTACTACAATATTTCTGCAAAGAAAATGTCAAAAAGATTTCTTTCTCAACTGACTTCTTATACTCTATTCTGCTGCATAGTGGCAGTGACCACACCAGGCTGAGACCAGACCAGATCTGTGTGACTGCACTGATTTCATTAACATCAGGTTGTTGCCCTTTTTTTAGTTCTTGAGCACTTCAATACAATTTCTCCAAAGGCTGGGTTGTGCCATTTTGTATAAATGTTCTGTATCTATAACTCAACTGCCTAGCAGGGTGAACAGTTAAGCCTCCTGTAACTTTATACAGCAAAATTCCTCTCAGGCATCACATCACTCAAATTCCAGAGAAATCACTCCATGATATATTTAACCTGTTAACTAAGGTGATTTAATACAGCCTGAACTGATTTGCTCTGTGTCAGTAGGCAAATAATGTGAAAAGTTCTGGCACCTGAATAACTTGTGAATATTTTTTTTTTTTACGTCTCAGTTACATAAGTAAATTTGGAATCCTCAAACCACATGTCTGGCTCTTGAGTTCCCAACTTTGGTTTCAATGAGTTACCTCAAGCAAGGTTCCCTGGCACTCCACTGCAATGTGTTTTCACAAAATCGTAGACTGGTCTGGGTTGGAAGGGATATCCAAATGTCATCTAGACCAATGCCCCCTGCAGTGAGCAGAGGCAACTAGATCAGGTTGCCCAGAGACCTGTTGAGCCTCACCTTGAATACCCCCAGGGATGGGGCCACAACCACCTCCCTGAGCAACCTGTTCCAGTGTTCCACTACCCTCGTGGTGCAGAATTTGTTCCTAACAGCCAATATAAATAAATCTGCTCTTCTCTAGTTTGAAGCCATTGGTGCTCATCCCATCATTGCAGACCTTTGTAAACAGTCTGTCTCCATCCTTCTTGTAAGCCCCCTTCAGGTACTGGAAAGCTGCTATTAGGTCTCTGTGGAGCCTTCTCTTCTCCAGGCTGAACAACCCCAGCTCCCTCAGCCTGTCCTCATAGCAGAGGTGCTCCAACCCCTGATCATTTTTGTGGCCCTCCTCTGGAGCCGCTCTATCAGGTCCATGTCCTTCCTTGTATTGAGGGTTCCAGAGCTGGATGCATATCTCACTGGAGCAGAGTGGTCAAATCACCTCACTTGATCTGCTGGCTGTACTGCTTTTGGTGTAGCCCATGCTGCCACTGGCCTTCTATTTTCTCAGTGTGAAACTCTTGAAGAAAGCTTAAAATGGTTGAATGCTTCCCAGGGAATTTGGTGCTTGAGCAATCAGGTCATTAAATTGCACAGCAAAGCTGGCTGACACAGGAGGCAGTCCACTGCTGAACTTTTTGCTTTCTACTGGTTTTCATGGTTCAATAAGTGTGTTGTATGCACAGATCATTGCTTCTGAGCACAGCTAAAACAGAAAAATAAATGAAAAAAAAAGTAAAATATGGAGACCTTCTGTTCCTGATTGGAGTTGTCTACCAACATTGATATAAGCATTGTTTATTTCCACTTTTCCCCAAATAATTTTTTTTTTTGGGGGAAAAAAACAATAAACCAAACCAACCAACCAACCCAAACCCCAACATCAAACAACTTCTATTTCTTTTTCTAAATAAACAATATCGAGTGGATGATGCTGTGTGAGCACAGCAAAATACAATAAAGCTTTACTTTCTGTTAGGAAAACAAATAATTTGTGACTTCAAGAAGAAAGAGAATTTTGCTAAGCTCTAAATAATTTTAATAATATTAACCATTTAATGTTGGAAATGCATTTCTGGGAGAACAAAGGCTGCTTGCAAATCACAGCTGACTTGCTGATACAAATTATTTTTCTTTTTTTTTAAACAAAAGTATTTACATTTAGACATAGTTCACAATATTTTTCTTGGGTTTAATCCATTTACATCCAAAAGTTAACAGCCTAAAGGAATATGCATCAAGGTTAGGCACCTCAATTTTATCTTTATGAGTGTATTTTATTATTAATGTACATAATAATTTTGATTTTCTTCTAATCTGTCAGCATTCAGGCGAAAATGTGCAGGCAACAAACAATAAGGTTTTCTTGACATCATTTTAGGAAGGAGGAGGCATCTCTAAATACATTTTTAATAACCAAAGAGCCAGTGCTCAGTTTGATCCCCTGTCATTCCTCAGCCTGAATTGAAGCAAGAGTAACCCCAGGTATTCTTAAGCCTAATCCAGCACTTTGTACCCCAAGAAAAGTGTAAAAAACACTTTGTGCTTTCTCCAACCCAGAACTCTAACAAAGAGCAGAAAAACATTTTGCTCATTGAGACCAAATTGGGTAGATCCCAATCCACAGCAGTATACTCATGGCATGTGAGATCTGGGGATTTACAAACACTGACAGCCAGTCCTCAAAGACTGATTCTCCATCAGTCTAAAATAAGTATCCAGCATTCCGTTCTTGCCCCTTAGAAGCAGAGCAGTGCCATGTCCCCCCAAAAAGAAAACAAATCAGTATGCTTTTAAAAGTAAATAAATATCTACTCCAAAAAGATAATCAGAATGAGGCATTATTTAATGCGAGAAGTACTTGATAAAATGCAGGTCCTTTGCATTGGGTTACAGAGAAATCTTACTGACAGTGTAAGTTTTGCTGGCAAAGGCCACAGGGGAGCAGGGGAGCTACAGGGTGTGAGAAGTGAGCCTCAGCAGATGAAGGAGTGGGGCACAGATTAGGGTCAATAGCGAAGTTGAGAGTCCAGCTGAAGTGCATGTACACCAATGCATGCAGCATGGGCAATAAGCAAGAGAAGTTGGAAGTCCTGGTCCACCAGGGTGACTATGATATAGTCATCATCTCAGAAATATGGTGGGATGACACGCACCCTTGGAGTGCTGCACTAGGGGGTTACAGGCTCTTCAGGAGGGACAGGCAAGGGAGAAGAGGAGGAGGGGTGGCTCTGTATAGTAGGGAGTCACTCTGTGCCACAGAACTTGAGGTGGAAAATGAAGGGATTGAGAGCCTGTGGGTTAAAATCAGGGGGCAGACCAACAAATCTGACATCCTGGTTGGAGTCTGTTATAGACCACCCAACCAGGATGAGGAGGCAGATGAAACATTCTATAAGCAACTGGAGGCTGTCTCAAGATCATCAGATGTTGTCCTTGTGGGTGACTTTAACCTGCCAGATGTTTGCTGGGAACTTAACTCAGCAGAGAGGAGGCAGTCCAGAAGATTCTTGGAGCACATGGAGGACAACTTCCTGATGCAGCTGTTGAGTGAGCCTACCAGGGGTCAGGCTCTGCTTGACCTGCTGTTCTCCAATAGAGAAGGGCTGGTGGGAGACGTGACCGTGGGAGGCTGCCTGGAGTGCAGCGACCATGAGACGGTGAAGTGTTCAAGACGCAGGGAGCTAGGGAGGAGCACCAACAGAACCCTCACCTTGGACTTCTGGAGGGCGAAGTTCAGCCCGTTTAAAAAAATTATTTGCAAAGATCCCTGGGTATCAGCCCTCAAGAACCGAGGGGTCCAGGAGGGTTGGACCTATTTCAAGCAGGAGCTCTTGAAGGCACAGGAACTGGTGGTTCCCATCTGCCGAAAGATGAGCCGGCGGGGAAGGTGACCAGCCTGGATGAGCAAGCAGCTCCTGGAGGAACTATGGGAAAAAAAGAGGCTGTATCACCTTTGGAAGGAGGGGAAGGCCTCTCGAGGTATGTTTAAGGAAGTTGTTAGATTATGTAGGAAAAAAATTAGAGTGGCAAAGGCCCAGTTGGAGCTGAGGCTGAACACCTCTGTGAAGGACAATAAAAAGCATTGTTACAAATATGTTAATGCCAAAAAGAGGGGCAAGAAGACCCTCCACTGCCTATTGGTCCTGGAGGGGAACACAGTGACTAAAGACGAGGAAAAGGCTGAGGTCCTGAACACCTTCTTTGCCCCAATTTTTAACAGCAAGGCAGGAGGAGTTCAGGATGAGTGGCCTCCTGAGCTGGGTGATGGGGTCAGGGAGCAGTGTCATGCCCTGGATATCCATGAGGAATTAGTTCAGGACCTGCTGAGCCACTTGGACACTCACAAGTCCATGGGGCCAGATGGGATCCATCCTAGGGTGCTGAGAGAGCTGGCAGATGAGCTGCCAAGCCGCTCTCCATCATTTTCCTCCAGTCCTGGCTGACTGGTGAGGTCCCAGATGACTGGAAACTGGCCAATGTGGTCCCCATCCACAAAAAGGGACGGATGGAGGAACCCGGAAACTCCAGGCCTGGCAGCCTGACCTCAGTGCCAGGGAAAATGATGGAGTAGATTATCCTGGCGGCAATAACTGCGCACCTGCAGGATGGCCAAGGGCTCAGGTCCAGCCAACATGGATTCAGGAGGGGCAGGTCCTGCCTCTCCAACCTGATCTCCTTCTATGATCAGGTGATCTGCCTGGTGCATGTGGGGAGGCCTGTGGATGCAGTCTACTTGGACTTCAGCAAGGCCTTTGACACCATCTCCCACAGCAAACTGCTGGCTAAGCTGTCAGCTCGTGGCTTGGGCAGCAACACTCTGCGCTGGGTTGGGAACTGGCTGGAGGGCCGGGCCCAGAGAGTGGTGGTGAATGGTGCCACCTCCAGCTGGAGGCCAGTCACCAGTGGCATCCCCCAGGGATCAGTGCTGGGCCCCATCTTCTTTATTATCTTCACTGATGATCTGGATGAGGGGATTAAGACAGTCATCAGCAAATTTGCAGATGACACCAAGTTGGGAGCAGTTGTTGGTCAGTTAGAGGGCAGAAGGGCTCTGCAGAGGGACCTCGATCAGCTGGACAGATGGGTGGAGTCCAATGGGATGGCATTCAACGAGTCCAAGTGCCGGGTGCTGCACTTTGGCCACAACAATCCCATGCAGAGCTACAGGCTGGGGTCGGAGTGGCTGGAGAGCTCCCAAACAGAGAGGGACCTGGTGGTGCTGATCAACAGCTGGCTGAACATGAGCCAGCAGTGTGCCCAGGTGGCCAAGAAGGCCAACGGCATCCTGGCCTGCATTAGGAATGGTGTGGCCAGCAGGAGCAGGGAGATCATTGTGCCCCTCTACTCTGCTTTGGTTAGGCCACACCTTGAGTCCTGTGTCCAGTTCCAGGCCCCTCAGATCAAGAAGGACATCGAGACACTTGAACGTGTCCAGAGAAGGGCAACAAGGCTGGTGAGAGGCCTTGAGCACAAGCCCTGTGAGGAGAGGCTGAGGGAGATGGGGTTGTTTAGCCTGGTGAAGAGGAGGCTCAGGGGTGACCTCATTGCTCTCTACAACTACCTGAAAGGTGGTTGTAGCCAGGAAGGGGTTGGCCTCTTCTCCCTGGCAGCCAGCACCAGAACAAGGGGACACAGTCTCAAGCTGCACCGGGGGAAGTTTAGGCTCGAGGTGAGGAGAAAGTTCTTCACCAAGAGAGTGATTTGCCATTGGAATGGGCTGCCCGGGGAGGTGGTGGAGTTGCCATCCCTGGAGGTGTTCAAGACGGGTCTAGACATGGCACTTGGTGCCATGGTCTAGTCGTGGGGTCTGTGGTGACAGGTTGGATTCGATGATCTTCGAGGTCTCTTCCAACCTTAGCGTTACTGTGATACTGTGATACTGTGATTTCCATGGCTGCCCTCTCTACGTCTCAAAATACTACACCCTGCTGTGCACATCATGAAGCAAGGCGGCTCCAGGTCCACAAAAACATGTTAGAGCTTCCTTAGGATATGATCCTGTCACCTTGAGTTGGAAGAAGGTGCCATAGTATAGAGGAGGCTGGGGCACTGGGTTTGTGATCTGGTCCTGCAGGACTTGCTTTCTTTGGTCATCAGGTTTGTCTGCTCATACACAGAGTTAAGGATGACATCCACATTCCTGAAGTGTTACAGCCCACCACTCTACATGGAAAGCCCCTTTCCTTTCCCTCTCCTATTCTCACCAGGTGAGAAAGTGAGCTCTGCATTTCATCTTGCAAAAAGGAGTCAGTTACAGTGCAGGGGAAAGGAGAAGCTACTTACCCATGGGAAATTCCTGGGGAGGTAATGGGGGAGAGAGCACAGAGAAGCAGTGGGCTGATGGTAATGGAACCCGGGACCTGCCAGTAACATAGCCAACAGGGAGAGCAAAAACTGAAACAAGCTACAACTTGCTGCCTGACAGGGAGAAATACAGAGTCTCCAAATAAGTTCACAGTATCACAGTATCACAGTATTACTAAGGTTGGAAGAGACCTCAAGATCATTGGGTCCAACCTGTCACCACAAACCTCACGACTAGACCATGGCACCAAGTGCCATGTCCAGACCCCTCTTGAACACCTCCAGGGATGGCGACTCCACCATCTCCCCAGGCAGCCCATTCCAATGGCGAATGACTCTCTCGGTGAAGAACTTTCTCCTCACCTCCAGCCTAAACTTCCCCTGGTGCAGCTTGAGACTGTGTCCCCTTGTTCTGGTGCTGGTTGCTAGGGAGAAGAGGCCAACCCCTTCCTGGCTACAACCACCTTTCAGGTAGTTGTAGAGAGCAATGATGTTTTGTTTCTGCTTTGGTATGTGCCAAATGAACCAAATGAATGTGCTAGTGACCTTCAGCAACATAACCTAGTGAAAGATGTCCCTGCGCGCAGCATCAGAGTTGGGACTAGATGGTCCTTGTAGGACCCTTCCAACCCTAACCTTTATGATTCCAAGGTTCAGAAGTCCTTTGCTGATGATGGGCTAGGTTGTGTCTTCATAGACAATAGCTATAATGTTATGGTTTCATCCCACTTGTACTGCCACACTCCATGTTGGGAGAGCAGGGTGAGAGAGTGAACTGCCAGCAGACCAGTGAACCAAAGCCAGCACTATGGCCACCAGCTATCACTATTCCAGCAGCAGATGCTGGAAAATGGCTGGTCATGGACACATGCAGATTTGGGCATCTTTCTTAGTTGCAACCCTCTCGGTGCCCAGTGAATGAGCTCGCAGTGTTGCAGTGAACAGAAATCACCTGACAGCAGTAACTTCACTGGGGCTCCACTGCCCTGGCTATTTACAAATCTGGATTTTATGAAGCCTGATCACTTCAGTGAATGACCTCTTGACTCTGGTGTCCATCTGTCACAAAGAGCAGTAGTATTTGCCAACAGGAATATCCATTTGGCTAGTCAGTGATTTAATAAGCTTTTCTTCCTACACAGATTTTACAGATTTTTTTCTTTTAGTGAGAGTGAAAGACTGTATTGTTGGAGTAGGTGTTCTGCAGTGCTTGCATCCTTGTCTCATGCATCCTTTGTTTTATTTCTCTCTGCATGATTTCCATCATCCCTTATAGCCACAGATATTCTTCCTGTCATCTCTGTGCGCTGAAGCATCTAATTTTATTTTCAATTGTAGCTTGAATAATGTCTTCATAAGTTTTGCTTTCCTGGTTGTCCTGGAAGGCTGTGAAAACCATTGAGGTTTGGATGGTTTTTGTAGTTGTCATTAGTTTCCATTTCTCCATGAAAGTGATGCAAGTGTTCCATTGACCTGGAACACAAGCCCTATGAGGAGAGGATGAGGGACCTGGGGTTGTTTATCCTGGAGAAGAGGAAGCTCAGGGGAGACCTCATTGCTGTCTACAACTATCTGAAGGGAGGTTGTAGCCATGTGGGGGTTGGTCAGCAACCAGCAACAGAATGAGGGGACATAGTCTCAAGTTGTGCCAGGGGAGATTTAGGCTGGATATTAGGAAGAAGCTCTTCACAGAGAGAGTGATTTGTCATTGGACTGGGCTGCCCAGGGGTGTGGTGGGGTCGATGTCCCTGGAGATCTTCAAGAAAAGACTGGATGGGGCACTTAGTGCTATGGTCTAACGTGTCCAGAGAAGGGCAACAAGGCTGGTGAGAGGCCTTGAGCACAAGCCCTATGAGGAGAGGCTGAGGGAGCTGGGGCTGTTTAGCCTGGAGAAGAGGAGGCTCAGGGGCGACCTCATTGCTCTCTACAACTACCTGAAAGGTGGTTGTAGCCAGGAAGGGGTTGGCCTCTTCTCCCTGGCAGCCAGCACCAGAACAAGGGGACACAGTCTCAAGCTGCAACAGGGGAAGTTTAGGCTGGAGGTGAGGAGAAAGTTCTTCACCGAGAGAGTCATTTGTCATTGGAATGGGCTGCCTGGGGAGGTGGTGGAGTCGCCGTCCCTGGAGGTGTTCAAGAGGGGACTGGATGTGGCACTTGGTGCCATGGTCTAGTCGTGAGGTTTGTGGTTACAGGTTGGACTCGATGATCTTCGAGGTCTCTTCCAACCTTGGTAATACCGTAATACTGTAATAGTTGATCGAATATAGGGCTGGGTGACAGGTTGGACTAGATGATCATGGAGGTCTCTTCCAACCTGGTTGATTCTATGCTCTCTACCAGCCAGAATGCTATGTTTTTAACTGCCTGGAAATATGGACTTGAAGTCTTATTTGCCCCTCATTTCTAATTGTTTAATTAGGACAATTATAAAGAAGTCAATGGAGTATATCACAGCCAAGGTGGTAGAGGCTTATGGCAGAGACTGTAGTCAAACTCTTCCATTTTCATCAAGTAACTGATTCTCCATCCTTTTTGAAAACACTTAACTTACTCATTAGGTTTGCCACTCTTTACCCTTCTCTATCTCCTTTGAAAAAAAAATACCACAAATTAGTAAGTGATATTACTCAAGGAATTGCTCTTCTGATTGCAACTTTTGCATACCAGGAGCAGTTATAGTAGCTGATTTCCCTGGAAAGTTGTAGGAAAAAAAATATATATGAGAGGGCTCCCAGAAGAGGGAATGTGGGCTGGAAAGACAGAAGGATCTTAAGTTTGTCACTGCATCATTGTGACACCAGGCAATTGCCAGCTGAGCATCCATGGGTGATCTGCAGTTTGTCACTGCAGATTACTCATTGGGAACAATTCATGAGCTGGAGGAAAGTTGAATCCTGAAGGGTGCCAAACATGCAGTCTGGAGTAACGCAAAGCACTGCAAATTCCACCACAGTCCACATGTCTTTTTTCTCTCCAAGGGCTGTTCCACAATCACTGTTCAGATTTTTGCTCTTCTATTGTAAGTATGGAGATTTTTATAATTTCTTTAAATGATGAGTAAAGGACTCTCCCTCCTGAACATATCTAGAAGCACCATGATAAGCTGTTAGCATTCCCTGCTTATTTCCAGCCTAGCTCTCCTCTTCCCAAAGAGATGCATTTTGTGCATCATTCTATGCAAAGCCATGTGTGGGAGTTATTTTATGCCAGCATCTTGCCATGAGACTGACAACTTGAAGGATTAAAAAATAGCAACAGTCAGCTTCAAAGACGGTGGGGATTATTGTTTTGCCACAGGTGACATCATGTCCATCTTATTTAGCCTTCTAGTGCTGCTGAGCTAAGTCCTGCCAGCAATTGGAAGTGATACTATTGTATTGTAAGCCATTTGCTAGATGCAAAGGCACAGCTGCAGCACAGCATGGCTAGTCCAGGTTGCAGGGCTGACACAGCTCACCTCACACACTGAGTGAGGGTGAAGCTCTCTAATAGGCATTTGAAGGATGTTGTTGCACCACTGGCTACAAAATCATTTATCTCAGTGGAAGATGGGGAGATGGAAAAGAAAGGCAGGAGAACAAAACATATTTCAGTTAAGAAAAATTGTAGAGATAGACAGCTCTCTCAGAATGAGAAGACATGTTCCCCAAGGAAGGAATTGCCCACTACAGTCATGTCAGTTTGGCTCAGTGTCCAGAGCTGCTTGCCCTGCCAGGCTGGTGTGGTCACCCCTTCAACACTGCACCATCTCCTCTGCTTATTAGTGAGAGTTTCAGTGAGGTCAGAAAAGCAAAGGGTTCGTTGTGCTGCAAGGCATTTTGGAAACACAGTGAGCCAGGTTTTTAGGAGTAAATCCCAGTACTGGTTCCTGGCATAGCTGTCCTGTTGGATGGGGAGAGAAGGAAAACAGGGGCCTTTTCTGCCTCCCAGCTGGCATGTCTCCAGATGCCCTGCATAGCTCCAGATGGCTTGTACAGAGTCCTGGAGCTTGAAGCTGGAAGACACAGCTAGATTTTATCACAGCTCTTAAAATCTCACCTAGTTGTATCCATATTAGAATAGACCAAAACATAGCACATTTGCAGAAAAATTTTCTCTCTCAGAAAATCATCTTGACATCTTCATCAAGCACTGCAGACTCCTTCCTTTCGCTTAGCACTTGTTACCAAGCCTCACTATTAACATGTTTCACCTAATTTCCTCTTCAGATTTATCTGGTTTCAGCTTTCAACCATTCATCTTTTTCTACCAGATTAAAGAACTCTTTTCTCCCTGAAAAAATAGTTATTCACTGTAATCAAGACCTTTCAGTCTTCTTTTCTCTAAGCTAGACAATTAGTGCATTTTGAATCTCTCCCCATCAGGTGTCTGCTTTTGCAGTTCTTCTCTGCGTCTTTCCCAGTTTTCAAGGTCCTCAGTGATATGTGGACACTAAGACTGTAGATAGCACACACATGTCAGCCTCCACTCCTTCCTCCACCTCAGCATCCCTTGTTTAGCTGTCCAAGATCTCATTAACCTTCTCAGATATTAGAACTTAGATATTTTAGCCTAGAGAAGAGGAGGCTCAGGGAGACCTTATTGCCATCTACAACTACCTGAAGGGTGGTTGTAGCAAGGTGGGGGTTGGTCTCTTCTCCCAGAAACCAGCAAGAGAACAAGAGGACACAGTCTCAAGCTGTGCAAGGGGAAGTTTAGACTTGATTTTAGAAAGAAGTTATTCACAGAGTGATTGCCCATTGGAACGGTCTGCCTAGGCAGGTGGTGGTGCTGGCATCCCTGAAGCTGTTTAAGAAATGACTGGATGAGGCACTTAGTGCCATGGTCTAGTTGATTAGTTAAGGTTGGGTAATCAGTTGGACTTGATGATCTTGGAGGTCTCTTCCAACCTGGTTGATTCTGTGATTCTCTAACTTGAGGTTTCATCTTCATCATATTTAGCCTCTAAATCCTTCAGGAGAAATAGCACTTACCTAAAGCAGCCATTGTTTCTTCTTCTGTGGAGTCTGACACTGTGTTTGGAGTGCTTAAAAACAGCAGAGCCCCCTAACCAAGCAACAGGTCTCATATGGCTGCCTTCTTTTCATCATCTGAACCTAACATCAATTCTTTTGCAAGCTACAGGTTTTATTGGCCATGATCTAATGTAGCATCTGCAGTGCTGAGGAACAGTTTTAGGTCTAGGAAGAATACCTATATATCCATCCTAGGAGCAACCCTGTTTAATGATGGTGGCTTATTGTCAAATGGTGCTCAGGGAAAGCAGTTCTTCATCTTCTTTGTTTCCTATGTGCTTTATTAAACCTGAATAGTGTTAATGTTATACCCTGCAATATCAAGTCAAGTCTTTTATATTGCATAAATTTTCATAAGGTGACATAAAATCTAGGTCAGTAGCAAAATGTTTGTCTACACTGCAGGCTTTGCTGTGGCTGCATTAGTTTGGCAGTTGGAGGCAATCTCCAGCCCCAAGAGCAGAGAGCCCTGCATGTGCTTATTTACCCTGGCGCCCTACCTACCTTGTTAGCAGCACAGTTAAAGAGCCAGTTCAAGAGAAGAACTTCACATCAGTTCACTGAGAAAGTTATGACAGTGTTAGAAAGAAACAAATAGAATCTGTTCTTAAGCATTTTTCTGGGCAAATACAGGACACTACAGATGTGAAGAACTGTATGGCCGAAGGAGGCAGCCTTGACTAGGAATGAGTACTGCAGCCAGGGACAAAGGGTTGGTTTCCTCTTGGCTCTGTGATGTCCCAGCAGACTTTTCATTGTGATAGTCACCTAGGGAGATTCAACTGAGTAGAAGGGAGGATGAACAATAACTATCTTCCTGGAATATAAGGGCAGAAAAAATCAGGAGTCCATAGAAATGCTCTTGAGTAAAAGTAGCTCTCCAGCAGCCAGGAAAAGATGAGCATTTCCTTTCCAATCTGTGCAGAGCTTAGCAGACTCACGTTTCAGATGCATCCTGGTCTTTCAATTTTCTGTGGATGGTCCTTCTGCATTGTATTGGCTTTCTCATCTCTCACCTTGAGCTGCAAACTGCCTACCATCCTGCTTTGTGGATACTTGAGGAGGATTTGGATCCTAGCTATAGCATCATGGCATGACACTATGACCCCAGAGTGCTTTGCACAGCCATGGTGAGATAGGTCTGCACTGATATTTTGTTGTCAAGTTCTTTATGACTGATTTTCACAATCAAAATTCAGAAAAACCCCATCTAAATGCCATGTATTTAATATTTGAGTACTACTGTGACAGCCACAAGAAAGCTGATGAATTTTGTCTCCTCTTAAGAGTCAGAAACTCCTTAGGCAACAATACAGGTTCTCAAAAACTGATGAACTGCTGTGCTGAAACTTTAAATAAAGAAATGCAACCTGAGGCAGAAAGAAGTCACAGAAGATTCAAGCCCAAACTTTGGGGCTATTTATTAGCCATTGCAAGCAAGAGTGTGCAAAACACTCAGAAAATGGCAGAGCATGACACATGGTACAGCTGCCTCCCTGCTGCACTGGGGCAGTGGTAGTAATGGGGCTGTGCCAGGGGACTCCTCCAGCACCCCACTGCTTCCTGTGCTTTCTGGCTGACATTCATCACTTTCTGATGACAAAGCAAGTTTTAAGAGTCCCTTTGTTTAAAACAGTTTCTAAGTTGCAGCACTAGCTTGCCTTCTGCAGACAAATAGGTGAAGTTTAGATCTAAGGCATTTCCACTGAGTTGGATGCAAGTTTTATTTGGGTTGCTTTGAAATAACCCTTCTCTTTCCTTGCAGATTTTTGGGCTTATAGTTCTCCTTATTTTCACCCTTTCCTGCTGGGATAAGGACTTTTCTCTCTTTGCACATATCAATGTGCAGCTTCTCTGGTGTTTTAAAGAAGAAACCAGTGCAAAAAGCTGACCTTCAGAAAAGGCATTGACCTTCAGAAAATGAATGTCTAACAAAATCAGCTCCTGTGCTGAGAAGTTTAATGCACCCAGTATTGTTAGGTACTTTTGAGAAAACTGGTCCCAGCATGAAGTAAAAGAGAAGGGCAAGGCACAGCTCTTCTATCCTGTGCCAACATCCACCCGGCCCCGAGCTGATCCTCCGGCATGTGTGCTTGTGTTGAAGGACAACCCCATCACCCCACAGCCAGAATTTCTCTCTGGGTAGTTGTGACCGTGGCTGTGCCATCCTGGCTGGTTACCTGCTGCAGGGAGAGGTCCAAAGAGCAGCACCCACCCAGCTGTGCTGGGGTGACTTTCATTGCCCTACACTGTGGAGGGTGTTCCTCTTCCTATAAATATCTCAGAGTTCACTGCATGGGGGAATAGAAACTAGGTCTTCCTCCCTCTGATATGAGGAGTTGGAAATGCTGCTTTGAGTTAGACCCTTTGGTCTGAAGCCACTGGCTGTTAAGAAGAATGGTTTTTCCCTTCCCCTTCTGCATTGAGATGGTACTTGGGTTATGGTGTCTCTGAATGCTTTATGTTGCAGTTTTGCTTTTGAAATATGCACCTTTTAGAAGTCACTCTAAAATCTGATGAGGAAATGTGCTGCCAGTGTCCAAATTACAGGGTTATCTACCCAGGTGCCACAAGCAAGCTAAGTGGGATGAATAATGGAAAGAGGAGCAGGGCAGCAGTTCACAGCCTTTGCTCTATATTTTACACCTCGTACTGTTAGCATATTAAATTGCTTCTTGCAGAGAGAGCAGGAGTGCCATGGGAAAAAATGCAGATGCAAGGATGCCAGCAGGGAGCAGGAGTATCTGTAACACACCAGCTGGCCATCAGCTCGTTAGACTCAGCACTCCTTCACATCCACACCAGCCTGCAATTCCAGGGGAACTGCAGATACTTATCCCAGTGTTGTGTTACTTATCTTTGAACATTTTCAATGGTTGTCTACTACATTTGATAATGGTAAGTGCTCAGTTTGGGGGGAATTTGCAGGTATGATGTTGCTGCAAGTGGAGAAGGAGCTTGGCTTCAACCAAAGACAGGTGATACATATGGTTTCTGGGTCAAAGATTCGTAGAATCTTAGAATCATAAAATTATTCCTGTTGGAAAAGACCTTGAAGATCATGAAGTCTGTCAACCTAGCACCCTTATGACTATTAAACTATGTCCCAAAGTGCCATGTCCACATGTTTTCAAACACCTCCAGGGAACGCCTCTCTGGGCAGCCTGTTCCAACGACTGACTGCTCTTTTTGTAAAGAAATCTTTCCTAATGTCCAATCTAAACCTCCCCTGGCACAGTTTCAGACTATTTCCTCTCACTCTATTTACCTGATACTAGGGAGAAGACACTGACCTCCACCTCACTGCAACATCCTTTCAGGTAATTGTAGAGAGCAAAGAGGTGTCCCCTCAACCTCCTCTTCTCCAGACTAAACAACTCCAGTTCCTTCATCCACTCCTCATAAGGTTTATTCTCTAGGCACTTCACCAGCTTTGTTGCCCTGGCCCTGTGCAGTGAGAAGCCAGCGCTGAGCAGTACTGGCAGTTCATAGATCCTGCTAAAGAAAGCAGAAAGTTAGTGGCTCTCTGCTGATGGAGGGAATTTTTCTCGCGGCTCGGACATGCGACCAACTCAATATGAGTGATAAAACAAGTACAACTTTATTTGGGTTGCATCAGACTTTATAACCAACATGGGCCTGCCCGGCGCAATCTTATTGGTTCTAACCTAAAGGGTCCTGATTACATACTCCTCCCACCTGTGGTCTTTCACAGTGGCCCCCACCTGTTGTGTCTCAGTGCTGTTTTGTTGAAGAACGGGTTAAAGAGAGAGGACATGGACCCCTAGAAGCACTGCACAACCCAGGCTTTGACGGTGATTAAGTAAATAAGTTGGTAAGCTTGGGCTGTTAGCATAACTATAGGCTGAGCTGGTTGTCAGCCAGCAAGCCTTCAAGGACGGTCTGTCCTTGAGAACTTGGTAAACAAACTGCCCTGATAGACAAGAGGTGGGGACCACTGTGAAAGACCATAGGTGGGAGGAGTATGTAATCAGGACCCTTTATGTTGGAACCAATAAGATTGCGCCGGGCAGGCCCATGTTGGTTATAAAGTCTGATGCCACAAAAATAAAGTTGGACTTGTTTTATCACTCATATTGAGTTGGTCGTTTATCCGAGCCGTGGGGAAAAGGTTCCTCTGCCCACAGTGGCACCCGAACAGGGACAAAAAAGATATGAAAAAGTTATGAAAAATTTATGAAAAAGTTATAGGAGGACGCGGCTCGGACGTAGCGTCGGCAGTAGTGGCTGGAGGGCATCTCAAAAAGAGGGCTGCCTAGAACAACCTGCAAAGGGCTTGCACTGTCCGAAGATGGGGGGGCTACCAGCCTGGACGCGAATCGCGGTTGGACGTTGTGACCGGTTTAGGCTGTGCCTTTAAGAAAGAGACACTTTCTGAACACTCTAGCCGAATGTTTTGGTATATAAATGAAAACAAGAGATATGCTAATCCAATTTCATTGGTGGAACCTGGCTGTAGGTTCTTGTTTAGTCTTTCAGTCAGGGGGGCAGTCAGTCGTCTTCTTCTTCCCCCTGTACTGTGAGCTGGCTCGTTTCTCTCTATGATTCTTGCTAACCAGATAAGAAAACTAACTTTTGCATCCGCTTTGAGCTTTAACAAGTTTTCACCCTTTTAATTACCTTCCTTTCTCTTTCTCTCTAACCCTTTTGGGAAAAAGGGGAGGTAGGGAGGGAGAAGGGAGGGGCAGGCCGAACCCCCTGGCGGCAGGGGGGTTGGGGAAAGGTTTCCTGTATTACATACATTGCTGTATATTTCTGTATATATTGTAAATATTGTATATTTTTGTACATATTCATTGCATTCCATATCTGCTTGTAAAATATAGCTTTCATCTGCTTCTCCGGCTGAGTTAGCTGTGGAATTCTTTTGTGTGTGTGGGGGAACCTTCCTACTCCACCACAGACGTGGAGCACGGTGAGACGCGGAGCGTGGTTGGACACGGAACGTGGTGGGACACAGAATTGCGGTTGGATGCGGAGCGTGGTGAGACGCAGTGTGGAAGGACACAGAATCGCGGTTGGACGTGGAGCGTGGTGAGACACGGAGCGTGGTTGGACACGGAACATGGTGGGACACAGAATTGCAGTTGGACGCGGAGCGCGGTGAGACGTGGCGTGGTAGGACACGGAATCATGATTAGATGCAGAGTGTGGTGAGACGCGGCGTGGTTGGACATGGAACGTGGTGGGACACGGAATCGTGGTTGGACGCAGAGCGCGGTGAGACGCGGCGTGGTAGGACATGGAATCGCGGTTGGACGCAGAGCGCGGTGAGATGCGGAGTGCGGCTGGACGCAGAGCGGAATAGCATGCAATGGATAAAGAGGTAGCCCTCACTTTATTGCAATGCTTTTTAGAAAAGCAGAACGTAGACTTCTCGTTGAAGCAGTTGCCGGGACTTTTAGCATTTGGAGCAGACCAGGGCTGTTTTTCCAGCCCCAAGTCTTATTTTGACGAGGAGGAGTGGAGAGATTATGGAGAGATACTTTGGGACTTAGTTATAGATGGGGATAAGAATGCCCAGAAACTCATGAAGCCGTGGCAGGAGACAATTGACAGTGTAAAAAGATACAGACTGGAAATAGAACTAGCTGCCGTGGCGACTCAACAGCTTGACCCCTTTCAACAAAGGAACACAGAGGGATGATCTGGAGCGGGCCATTCAGAAAGCTCCTGACCTGCAGCTCAGCCTGTTATAATTTCCATGCCCACTGGATGTGTAATCATTAGCTTCATCAGTTTTGAAATGGATGGTTCAACAAGAATGGATTGCGCCGCCAAAGAGGAGCAACAAGCCACTAGCAAACGCAACCACGGTCTTTAGGGATGCCGGACAGAAATCACGACATGCAGCGGCGACCTGGCAGGAAAATGGACAATGGAAATAAAAACTCTTGGAAGCAGAAAAAGGAGACTCTTTACAACCTCTTGAACTTGCTGCTGTTGTTAGGGATTTCTCAAGATGGTTACAAAGCCCTTTGAATGTGGTCACAGATTCACCTTATGCAGCAGGAATCTTGGAACGTATAGAAGATGCAAGGATCAGAGAAGTCAAGAAACAAAGACTGTTTGAACTGTTATGAGCATTGTAGGCCACAATTAGCCAACGTTCATTGCCATACGCAGTAATACACATAAGAAGTCACAAAAGGGCAGAAGGCCTGGGGGAGGGAAATGATTGCAGATACATACACTAAATTTGTCTGGGCCACGGCTCAAACAGGGGAAAGAGCCTTGCATGTACAAAGGCATTTGACAGTTTGTTTTGCTGTTATGGGAGTTCCAAAGAAAATAAAAACAGATAACGGGCCTGCTTATACTAGTGAAATAATTAGAAAGTTTTGTCAACAATGGGGAATTCAACATGTTACAGGAATTCCAAATTCACCCACGGGTCAGGCCATAGTAGAGCATATGAACCAGACATTGAAACAGTATTTGGAAAATATTCAGAAATAAGTGACCTGCAGGAAAAGCTAGCCAAAGCCCTTTTTGTAATGAATCATTTGTGTATATTTTCAGATCAGGAACTTCCCCCTGCCCAGGCACATGCTGGGCCCCTTGTACAGACAGATAGCAAACCATTTTATGTTATGTATAAGAACCCAAAAACTGGAATTTGGGAAGGCCCAGCAGAAGTACAATACATGGGTAGAGGATTTATGTCTGTCCTTACACCAACAGGACAGTCAGGGTTCTCACCAGCTTGCCAGTCACTGTGGGCCTGTTGCATGGTCTATGACAGCAAAGATATTTGTTTCCTTATTTACATTTGGTTGCAGTCTATATTTGGTAACCTTTCTCCCTGGGTAACGGGATTACTTAAGGAGGGGTTGCGCTGGTTAGGACTAATTTTGTTGATGTTGATTGTATTGAGAATTGGTTATGGTTGTATTATGCATACTGTAAGTAACATAACTGCCAAAGCCTTGGTTGTGCAAAAGAAAAAGGGGGAATTGTTGAAGAACAGGTTAAAGAGAGAGGACATGGACCCCTAGAAGCACTGCACAACCCAGGCTTTGACGGTGATTAAGTAAATAAGTTGGTAAGCTTGGGCTGTTAGCATAACTATAGGCTGAGCTGGTTGTCAGCCAGCAAGCCTTCAAGGACAGTCTGTCCTTGAGAACTTGGTAAACAAACTGCCCTGATAGACAAGAGGTGGGGACCACTGTGAAAGACCATAGGTGGGAGGAGTATGTAATCAGGACCCTTTATGTTAGAACCAATAAGATTGCGCCGGGCAGGCCCATGTTGGTTATAAAGTCTGATGCCACAAAAATAAAGTTGGACTTGTTTTATCACTCATATTGAGTTGGTCGTTTATCCGAGCCGCGGGGAAAAGGTTCCTCTGCCCACACTGTTTGTTTACCAAGTTCTCAAGGACAGACCGTCCTTGAAAGCTTGCTGGCTGACATCCAGCTCAGCCTATAGTTATGCTAACAGCCCAAACTTACCAACTTATTTACATACTTATTTACTTGATCATCGTCAAAGCCTGGGTTGTACAGTGCTTCTAGGGGTCCATGTCCTCTCTCTTGAAGCCGTTCTTCAACAGCTCTCCAAAGCACAAAGTGCTGGGAACATATTCAAAGAACCTATGCTCAGATGGCGCAGGGAAGGCACTCTCCCTGTGCAGAGAAACCCTCTGTTGGCCAGGCCATCTGGAGGAGATGGATCACATCAGTAATGTCATCCAGAAGCCATCTGTTCTGATGGGGTGGAAACTCTCTTGAAGTTAATTTCAATGGCCCTAGCATTACAGTTACATGTGGCATTTATGCAATATTCATCAACATGAGTTTATTCCAGTCCTGCATAGCTGTGATTCCTGATTTATACTAGTGTGAGACCTGAATCTGGTCCTTTATCTAGTGTGATGCATACTGATGGTTAGAAAACTTCATTTGTCATAGAACAGCCTGGTCTTGCAAGGGGTCGTTACGCTGAGACCCTCTCCTTGTATAATAATTTTGCTTTAGAAATTGATTACTCACAATCCCTATCAGATCTGAATTGCAGGTATCTGAGGGAGTGTAAAAAGGAGATTGAAAGTGCTCTGCTATCTGTTCTGTTCAGATGGCTTCTAAAGCAGCCTTTGTGTTATAAACTAATTTATAGGTTTGGAAATGCATGACAGAAACAATATATACCCTGTAAATGCTTTACAATCAATTTGTTCTTGAACAAGCCCCTGTACAAATGAATTTCACACACACACAGAATCACAGAATGGCTTGAGTTGGAAGGAATCTCAAAGATCATCTAGTTCCAGTCCCCCTGCAATGGACAGGGGTACAGTTCCCACTAGAATAGGTTGCTCAAAGCATCATTCAGTCTCATTTTTAACACTTCCAGGGATGAAGCATCCTCAGCTTCTCTGGACAACTGATTCCAGCGTCTCACCACCACCATAGAATTTGACATAAGCCTTTCAGTTTTACCACAGAATCACAGAAACATTCAGGTTGGAAAAGACCCTCAGGATCACCAAGTCCAACCAACAGCCCTACTCTACAAGGCTCACCCCTGAACCATATCCCCAAGCACCACATCCAAACCACCTTTAAATGCATCCAGGGTTGGTGACTCCACCACCTCCCTGGGCAGCACATTCCAATGCCTGACCACTCTTTCCATGAAAAATCTTTTCCTAATGTCCAGTCTAAACCTACCCAGTTGTAGCTTGAGGCCATTCCCTCTTGTTCTATCACGAATTACCTGTGAGAAGGGACCAGCACCAGACTCTCTACAATGTTCTTTCAGGCAGCAATGAGCAATGAGGTCACCCCTCAGCCTCCTCTTTTCCAAAATAAATAGCCACAGCTCCCTCAGCTGCTCTTCATAACAGAAAGTATACTAAGTACAAACTGTAAATCAAACGCTTGCTGAAATGACTACTATGAGAAAAGCCTGCCCAATATTTTAAAGAAGATTTAGACTAAAAAATAATCATGTGTTCAAGAGAGCTGGCATACAGCCGTGGGACTCCCTAACCTAAACCAGTGAGAAGTTAGTGAAGTAGCATCAATGTGCGGATCATTCAGATTGAACCTGGCTCACAGAATTGTGAAGAGGTTGTAGGGAGGCAGCTGATACCATCATACTGTCTTGCCTACCATGTTGAAGGAGCTGATGGATTCCCCAGTAGCCCTGCTGTGTTCATGTGTAGAGTTCCCAGGCCTGAGCTGTCATGGAAAGTGGTGATTTCAGTGTTCATAGCTGATGTTGAGAGGTTTTGAGCAGCATTAAGCAGAATTTTTTTTAGTTCTGTTATTAATTAAAACATGCAATTTGAGATCATGACAGTGCTTTAATAATCTGGGTCAAATTTAGCAACTGTTTTATCTGATAAATAGTTTGGACTTCGGTGGTAGTTTCCCTCTTCCCTCTCAGGTGTACCGATGATGTTACAGGACATATGGCTCCACCTGTCCGTTCCTAGGGAGAGAGAGAAACCCCCACCACCCTCCTTCAGGGCAGCTACCATTCACCCATCACACTGCCAGGAATTTTTGGAGAATGTATTTGAAGTATTTTCTTTCAATATGGTGTAAATAGCTTCAGTGCTCATTGCAACCAGGCTAAACCCTCATGGTGCTGTCTCAACCAAAGGCTGTACCAGGCTGTAGTCACTCAGACACATGCTTTTCCTCTCCCAGCTCTGAGCATTTGTACAATTGCAATGAAAAGTAAAATAATCACAGCAGGAGAGCCAGAGAGCATCTTATTTCAGGTGACCTGTGTCTGAAGCTAGGGAACAACTAAGAGATGGGCTTTGGCTCAGATCCCTGCATGTGGCAGTATGGTTTTGACCTCAGTGAACGTTTCCTTTGAGCACTGGCTCAGGGAAGAATAGCTGTGGTCCCTGACTTTTCCACTTTGTAACGACAGACATTTTTCCTCTGTTTTTGTACCATGTCCCCCATATAGTGTGTAACTCGCTGTTGTAATTTTTTTTTTTTCAGGGTTGCATTCCATAAGGTTGATAGAAAAATATTTTTTTCTGGTTCTGCTGCTGAAACAAACAAACAAAAAAATCAATGACTGTTCAGCTGCCATGCTGAGAACCCTCCACTTACATTGATGATGGGAATCTAGGGAAACACAAAACAAAAGCAGCAACTTAAAAGTGAAAGAAACTAAAAGGGACCTCATCCAACTGCCGTAGAGATAATTGTTGACATTGCTGTTGATTGTAGTGATTCAGTAAAGAGATCTTTGTCCTTAATAACAAACTTGAGTTTACTATATAAGATATACATCTCAGAAGCAAAACCAAACCTTTTGATGGGAGAAATAATTTTAGGAACAGATCTTTTTTAAATTGTGCATTTACAATAATAACTTTAAAGGATGAAAACTGAAGGTGTGATTGAACTAAGTCCAAACTTTGTTGCTTTTCTGAGAAGACAACAGAAATAAGCTTCTTTCAGGAAAACATGTAAGTAGTTTTTATTTTCAGTAGGCTACTGTGATCTTTTTATATAAGAACAAGCACAAACTTTTGTTCCATAGTATAAAGGATGTTTAATAGCTTAAACAGTGGAGATCCCAGCACACCTGCATTGCACAACTGACATCTTTTGCACACAAAGAAGCTACTAATACTCAGTTCCTACTAAAAACCTAGCAATGCTTTTTATGCAGGCTATCCTAGTTGCAACTAATATTAACCACTACTATTAACAGCTGTCTGCATAAAAGATACTGAGTTTTTAGGTGTTTCTTCTTTTTCAGAGTCATTAGTGCAACCTTTTCTCCAAATGTTTTTATTTAAAGATATGACAGAACACAGAACACTGCTCAGCTCAGCCTTGTTGTTAGGGTGCTCCAGGATCCAGGCAGATGCTTAGAGCTTCATGCTCCCGTTCTTACTTTCCTGACAGGAGGGTGCTGCCTACTTTGAGGCAGAAACTAAGTCAATGTTCTTTCTGCTTCTCTTTTCCAGTCAGCATGGGAACAAGGAGAAAAATGCTGCTTTCTCCTCCCTGCAGGCTCCAGCAATGAAGGTAGATCTGGCTCTAAAGTGCAGGTCTCCATCCAGAAAAGCTTTTAAGCATGCAATTAATCCATCCCCATTTAGAGAAGTGCAGATGCAGCTACATTTTGCTGAGTGATACCTGGGGATATATGCCAGTTAAGGCACTTTGGTAAGTGCTTTGGTGAGCAGGGATGGGAATCTGATATGGGACCACAGAAGGGTGATAGGGAATGGCAGAGAGGGAGGGCAGGACAATGGGGAACAGGAGAGAAGGAGGACAGCACTAGTGGCTTTAGGGCAGTGGGAGCAAGGAGGGCTGAGAGTCAGCTGATTCAGCTGATTCAGAAAACCCCACATCTATTTCAGTTCCTCTGTTGGCTCCAGTGTCATCTTTTCCAAGTCACTTCAGTGCACTCTCCTTCATCTTCTGAGATTCACATGTGCAAAGAGTATGTTTTGAAAGCCAAACATTAACCATGACATCTTTGGTGAAATTGCCTGGCTTTGTTGGTAATTTCCATTATCTCTCTAGAAGCTGTTCAGCATCCTTGATTCTGACCTTGTCTCCCACTGCTTCACATATTTGTAGTCAGGATCTGCCCCATCAGATCAGGAACATGGAAGGAGACATGAGGGAGGATGAAACGCTCAGCTCATGGGCTCAGTGGTAGCCTTCCAAACACA
Organism: Picus viridis; assembly: GCA_033816785.1. NCBI lineage: Eukaryota > Metazoa > Chordata > Aves > Piciformes > Picidae > Picus > Picus viridis. The sequence goes on along the minus strand of CM066567.1, from coordinate 43,668 downwards.
GCGCTGCAATTGACGGCTACAGGCTCTTCAGGAGAGACAGGCAAGGAAGAAGGGGTGGAGGGGTGGCGCTGTACATCAGGGAGGCACTGGATGCCGTTGAGATGGAGATCAGGGATGATCGGGTTGAGTGCTTGTGGGTGAGAATTAGAGGGAAGACCAGCAGGGCAGACATCCTGGTTGGAGTCTGTTATAGACCACCCAACCAGGAGGAGGATGTTGATGAGGCATTCTATAGGCAGCTTAAGGCTGTCTCAAGATCGCCTGACCTCGTTCTCATGGGTGACTTCAACCTGCCTGATATCTGCTGGGATCTCAACACAGCAGAGAGGAGGCAGTCTAAGAGGTTCTTAGAGTGCATGGAGAACAGCTTCTTATCCCAGGTGCTGCGCGAGCCTACCAGGGGTGAGGCTATGCTTGACCTCCTCTTCACCACCAGGGAAGGGCTGGTGGGTGATGTGGTGGTCGGAGGGTCTTTAGGCACCAGTGACCACGAGATAATTGAGTTTTCGGTATGCAGCCAAGCCAAGAGGGGGAGCAAGAAGCCCTCCACTCTGGACTTCAGGAGGGCAGACTTCAGGCTACTCAAGGAACTAATTCAGAAGGTTCCTTGGGAATCAGCCCTTAAAAACAAAGGGGTCCAGGAGAGCTGGACTTACTTCAAGGAAGAACTATTGAAGGTGCAAGAACAGGCTGTGCCAGTGTGCCGGAAGATGAGCCGCCGGGGCAGACGGCCAGCCTGGATGGGTAATGAACATTTAATAGAACTAAGGGAAAAAAAGAGGGTGTATCATCTTTGGAAGAAAGGGGAGGCAATCTACGGAAATTTTAGGGATGTTGCTAGGACATGCAGGAAGAAAATTAGGGAGTCAAAAGCCCATTTAGAACTCAGACTGGCCTCTGCTGTGAAGGACAACAAAAAGTCCTTCTATAAATACATTAATAGCAAGAAGAAGGGCAAGGACAATCTCCACTCCTTGGTTGACACGGAGGGGAACGTTGTAACAAAGGATGAGGAAAAGGCAGAGGTACTTAACACCTTCTTTGCCTCAATCTTCACTAGCAGGGCAGAACGTCTTCCAGACAGCTGGCCTGCAGAGCTGGCAGAAAGAGCCAGAGAGCTGCATAGTTTCCTGCTGCTCCAAGAGGAAGTTAGAGATCTACTGAGCCGCTTGGACCCCCATAAGGCCATGGGACCAGATGGGATCCATCCTAGGGTGCTGAGATTGCTGACAGATGAGCTGTCCAAGCCACTTTCCATCATTTTTCAGCAGTCCTGACTCACTGGAGAGGTCCCAGAAGACTGGAAGCTGGCCAACGTGGTGCCCATCCACAAGAAGGGCCGGTTGGATGAGCCAGGGAATTATAGGCCTGTCAGCCTGACCTCAGTGCCAGGCAAGATTATGGAGCAGGTCATCTTGAGTGCGATCGCACAGCACTTACAGGATGGCCAGGGGCTCAGGCCTAGCCAGCATGGATTTAGGAGGGGCAGGTCCTGCCTGACCAACCTGATCTCCTTCTATGATCAGGTGACCCGCCTGGTGGATGCGGGGAGGCCTGTGGATGTGGTCTACCTGGACCTCAGCAAGGCCTTTGACACCGTCCCCCACAGTAAACTCCTGGCCAAGCTGGCAGCCCATGGCTTGGACAGGAGCACACTGTGTTGGGTTAGGAACTGGCTGGAGGGCCGAGCCTAGAGAGTGGTGGTGAATGGTGCCACATCCAGCTGGCGGTCTGTCACTAGTGGTGTGCCCCAAGGATCAGTGCTGGGCCCCATGCTCTTCAACATCTTTATTGATGATCTGGATGAGGGCATTGAGTCCATCATCAGTAAATTTGGAGATGACACCAAGCTTGGGGTAGCAGTTGATTTGCTGGAGGGCAGAGAGGCTTTGCAGCGGGACCTCGACAGGCTGGACAGATGGGCAGAGTCCAATGGCATGAGATTGAACACATCCAAGTGCCGGGTTCTGCACATTGGCCACAACAACCCCAGGCAGTGCTACAGGCTGGGGTCAGAGTGGCTGGAGAGTGGCCAGGCAGAGAGGGACCTGGGGGTACTGGTTGATGGTAGGCTGAACATGAGCCTGCAGTGTGCCCAGGCAGCCAAGAAGGCCAATGGCATCCTGGCTTGCATCAGGAACAGTGTGGCCAGCAGGAGCAGGGAGGTGATTCTGCCCCTGTACACTGCACTGGTTAGGCCACACCTTGAGTCCTGTGTCCAGTTCTGGGCCCCTCAGTTTAGGAAGGATGTTGACTTGCTGGAACGTGTCCAGAGAAGGGCAACAAAATTGGTGAGGGGTTTGCAACACAAGCCCTATGAGGAAAGGCTGAGGGAGCTGGGGTTGCTTAGCCTGGAGAAGAGGAGACTCAGAGGAGACCTTCTTGCTCTCTACAACTACCTGAAGGGAGGTTGTTACCAGGCAGAGGTTGGCCTCTTCTCCCAGGCAGCCAGCACCAGAACAAGAGGACACAGTCTCAGGCTGCACCAGGGCAGGTTTAGGCTGGATGTTAGGAAGAAGTTCTACACGGAGAGAGTGATTGCCCATTGGAATCGGCTACCCGTGGAGGTGGTGGAGTCACCTTCACTGGAGGTGTTCAGGAGGAGACTTGATGGGGTGCTTGGCTGTATGGTCTAGTTGTTGGGTGGGTTGGATTGTTTGATGGGTTGGACGCGATGATCTTGAAGGTCTCTTCCAACCTGGTGTATTGTATTGTATTGTACTAAGAGGAGTCAAGAGAAAGAAAGATAGCCTCTCTGCCAGTGGCAGGCTTTGCATATCACATTCATGTGATCCTGTGTCATCACTGTGGTTTTTAGGTTGTTTCTTTTCAAGAATGAAAATGACTGAGTGGATGGGGGAAAGGATGAGGTTTCCAATGCTGGGAGGGGGGAAAAATGAACATGATAACTAAAAGACCAGATCAAATGAAGAGCACAATCTCCTTAAAGAGGCCCTTGATGCTGCCCAGGGCTGAACCACAACTGGGTAGAAGAGAACAGGGCATGAATCCAGGTGTTCATTTTGTCCCTTATTACACACTCAGAGTACTCCCTGATACCCAGGCAGCCTGTTGCTATGACTGCTACTCAGCTTTGTTTTGGTGACTGTTAATTCACAGGTGTGTTTGATGTGCCTGATGAAAACGTCTCCGATGATCTCAGTTTGGGAACCCTTCTTCTATAAAATGCTTCACAGGAAACTTTCATTTTAGAAGCTGCACATACCCAAAAAGTGCTAAAGACAAATGTATGCATTGCTGTCGTCTAAGATAAGCAGCTAGTGCACTCTGATGTACCACAGAAACTTTCTGAATGTTATAAAAATAGCACCTTTTATTAATCTGACAGGTCTAGCCCCACAGAGGTGTTACAAAACCTTAGCACTAGCAAATGCCTTCTGATGATGCCTTGCTGGGTGTCTTGATCCGGAGAGGGAAAGAGATTGAGGTTTTTAATGAATATTCCCGTGTTGTGAAATTAGAGGCACAAACGAGGCCAAAATATCAACAGCTAGACTATTAATTACATAAATAAGGTGGAGAGAGAGAGAAAATAAAGAGAGAAGAGAGAAGAGGGAGATTAAAGGAAAGGAATTATATTACCACACCCCTCACCCCCCAAGACAGTTTGAGTCTGTGGAGGAAAGGTGCTGCAGGAGATGTTGGGTCTGTAGAGAAACGGTGCTGCAGGAGATGTTGGGTCTGTAGAGGAAGGGTGCTGAGGCTTTGGCTGTAGAAGGGATGAGGTCCTCTGGGCAGCTTCTTCAGCTCCATGAGTTGCAGCAGGCGGAACTTAGGGCACGGAGAGTCCAAGATCCATTGTGTTGACCCCGGGATGTTTCCAGCGTGTGCTGCCGTCTGCTTTCTTCTGCATCTTGCTTCTCCAATTTTCTCCTCCTCAGCCAGCAGTTGCTCCAGTCTTTTATACAGTTTTTTAGCCCTTAGGCAAGTGTCCAGGTGTTGTTCCCCAGGATATCGTTCTGGGAAATCATCTTTAGGTCCAGGTATCGCTCCCCAGGAAATCTTTCTGTGTGCTCAGGTGAGTTTGGGCAGCCACTGGATGGAGGGGGAAGGCCTCCCCCTCCTCCTGCTCCATCTAGCTACCCACACACTCTTTACATATCAGGAACCATTGTCCTTTCCTGGGGTATCTGATGGCTGGAAATGATCTTGTCCTGAAGGTGTGAATGCTGGGCCCTTGGACCATTGTTGTAGGCCAGCTGCAGTCCCGTGAGCAATGTTATCTTTGCACCTTCCAAGAGTCCTTCCAGTGGCTCTGCCCAACGCACATCAGCTATTGTCTGGACAAACAGCAAGTGATTTTATCTTTGTTGAGTCACCAGGAGACACAAGCTTTAGTCTCTCACACTGGGTCACTACATCACCAGTTCCTAAGGGAAAGCCTTCATTTAACTATATGATACACGGTTCACTAATTGCTGTGATGGATAAAATAGAGAATTCATGGATTCATAGATTCATAGAATACCAGGTTGGAAGGGACCTCATGTATCATCTAGTCTCAACCTTTCAGGGCAAGAATATAGTTTGAATGAGAGGGCCCAGCACCCTGTCAAGCTGGGCCTTGAAACTATCTAATGTAGAAGAATCCAACACCTCCCTTGGGAGTTTATTCTAATAGTTTGAATGGTGAAAAAATTGTTCCGGCATGGAGTCCAAATCTCCCCAGTAGCAGTTTATGCTCATCACTCCTTGTCTTTGACATGGGATTCTTTGTACAAAGGGAGTCTCTCTCCTCATGATAGCTGCCCTTCATATACTTGTACATGGTTATGAGGTCTCCCCTAAGCCTTCTCAATGCTGGACAAACCCAGTTCTCTCAGCCTTCCTTCATAGGACAGTCCTCTGATCATTCTTGTGGGCCTTTTCTGGACCCTTTCCAGCCTGTCTTCAAAACCACACACCGTGCTCAAGGTGCAGCCTGACCCACACTGAATAGAGTGGGAGAATGACATCTTTATCCCTGTGTCTGGATCCGGAGAGGGAAAGAGATTCAGGTTTTTAATGAATATTCCCGTGTTGTGAAATTAGAGGCACAAACGAGGCCAAAATATCAACAGCTAGACTATTGATTACATAACTACAGTGGATGGACATAAATAAAGTGGAGGGATCAGAAGGGGAGAGAGAGAGAATAGGAAGAGAGAGAAAAAAGGGAGAAGAGGGAAAGGATTATATTACCACACCCCTCACCCCCAAGACAGTTTGAGTCTGTGGAGGATAGGTGCTGCAGGAGATGTTGGGTCTGTAGAGAAATGGGGCTGCAGGAGATGTTTGGTCAGTAGAGGAAGGGTGCTGAGGCTTTGGCTGTAGAAGGGATGAGGTCCTCTGGGCAGCTTCTTCAGCTCCATGAGTTGCAGCAGGCGGAACTTAGAGCACGGAGAGAGGGTTTTCAGAGTCCAGGATCCATTGTGTTGGCCCCGTGATGTTTCCAGCTTGTGCTGCCGTCTGCTTTCTTCTGCATCTTGCTTCTCCAATTTTCTCCTCCTACAAGCCAGTAGTTGCTCCAGTCTTTTATACAGTTTTTTAGCCCTTAGTCAAGTGTATCGTTCCCCAGGAAATCTTTCTGTGTACTCAGGTGAGTTTGGGCAGCCACTGGATGGAGGGGGGAAGGCCTCCCCCTCCTCCTGCTCCATCTAGCTACCCACACACTCTTTTCACATCAGGAACCATTGTCCTTTCCTGGGGTATCTGATGGCAGGAAATGATCTTGTCCTGAAGGTGTGGAATGCTGGGCCCTTGGGCCATTGTTGTAGGCCAGCTGCAGTCCCGTGAGCAATGTTATCTTTGCACCTTCCAAGAGTCCTTCCAGTGGCTCTGCCCAACGCACATCAGCTATTGTCTGGACAAGCAGCAAGTGATTTTATCTTTGTTGATTCACACCAGAAGAGACAAGCTTTAGTCTCTCACACCCGGCTTGTGATACCCTGATTAATGCAACTCAGCATCCTGTTGGCTTTCTTTGCCACTGCAGCACTCTGTACATTTGTGTTGAGCCTTTTGTACCACGTCCCTCTCCCCAGTGCTGCTCTCAAGCCAAGTGGCTCCCAGTCTGAGCTATATTTCTGGGTTGTGTGTTCCCAGGTGCCAGACCCTACACTTGGCCTCATTAAACTTCATACAGTTCCTGGTGGTCTCAGTTTTCTTCATTAGGAGGTCTATAACAGATGCCTACTGTAAGGGCTGCCTTGGAGACAACCCCCTTGGTTTTCACCCAGAGGCGTTCAATAGGGCATCCACAATTACTATAGTTGACTTGCATACATTCAAGGTTCTCCTTGATATAGAGCACAACTCCTTTTCCTCTTCTACCCTGCCTGTCCTTACAAAATAACCTGTATCCATCAATGGCAATCCCCAAGTCATGTGAGCTGGGCCACCATGTTTCAGTTATTCCTATGGTATTATAACTTTCTGGCTGGGGATGAAGCTCTAGTTCCTCCTGCTTGTTTCCCAGACTGTGTACATTAGTATACAGACACTTTAGGAGGCTGGTCTGTTGATTCTCATTTGGAGAAACAGCTGACACACATGCTTGGGTTGGCCAGTGAAGCTGACTTACAGGCTGATGTGGCCTCCAGTTTCCCCTGTTCACTGCTCATGCCATGCACATTGGTATTCTCTCTGTACAACCTCGTTGTGTCCCCATCCCCCTTCATATCTAGTTTAAAGACCTTTCAACCAGCTCTGGTAGTTCTTGACCCAGGATTCTTTTTCCCCTTTGAGACAAGCATTTCCTATCTGTAGTCAGCAGGCCTGGGGTCTTGTAAAGTAGCCTGTGATCAAAGAACCCAAAGTTCTGCCGATGACAGCAATCCCGTAGTCAGGCATTAATCTGATGGCTTTTCCTGTTTATGCCCTCATCAAACACAGCTAATGGTGGGATAAAGGCAAGTACTACTTGTGCTCCTGATCCCTTCACCATTCATCCCAGGGTCCTAAAGTCTTTCTTCGTTGCTCTCAGGTTTCTTATTAAGATTTTATCATTGCCTACTTGGAAAATCATTAATGGGTAGTACAAGGGCTGGACTGTGATGTTTAATTGTAAGGTACAGAATCTCAGCATCATCAAGATTGTTTCCATTAGTGATCTGACAAGGAGTCTTACATCATATTGCAAGACATCTGTGACTTTAAGTCAGCAAGCACTTTCTTTTTGTCTCAAGAATAAGAGAAAATCATCATAAGGAACAAATTAAGCAACTAATTTTTATATTAAATATACTTAACCTAAAGCTTTCTCCCTATTATTTCATAAGTGTCTTGAGATTATAGAGACTCAGTTAGCTTAGTAAAGATGAAATGCATGGGATCCTGGGAATACAACCATTGCATTAGGTATTCTTCCTTTCCATTATGTTAGGATGTTTGTAAACAATCTGCACGTTTAATCGATGGAGACTAATTAGGAAGACAAGACATGCTTTATTGTTCTGTTAAAACCTGTTCATTGTCATAGGCAAGATGGCAGCAACATTTCTAGGTGAAAATTGCTACTTGTAGTATACATTATGGAGAATTTTACAGTAAGCATTAGAAGAACTAAAAGAATATTGTGTCATCGGGGACAAACAATGATACTCAGGCATACAGCTGTGTAACTGTGTGCATAATTCACTCATATACACAATATTTTGGAAGAAAGGGATTATAATGATCTTGATTACTTCTTCCTACAGCTCTGAACTCAAGGATCCCAAAAGAAAGAAGATTTCCATTATAATAGCTTCAGAGCAAGTCTGCTCAGCTCTGGTGAGGCCACACCTTGAGTACTGTGTCCAGTTTGGGGCACCTCAATAGAGGAGAGATGGGGAGGTGGTGGAGTGAGTGCAGAGAAGGGCAAGGAAGCTGGGGAAGGGCCTGGAGAATAAATCTGATGAAGAGTTACTGAAGGAGCTGGGGATGGTTAGTTTGAAAAAGAGGAGGCTGAGGGGAGACCTCATTGCTCTCTGCAGCTACCCAAAAGGACATTGTGGAGAGGTGGGTGCTGATCTCTTCTCACAGGTAGTTAGTGATAGAACAAGAGGGAATGGCCTCAAGCTGTGACTAGGTAGGTTTAGACTGGACATTAAGGAAAAAAAAATCATGGAAAGAGTGGTCATGGAGTGTGCTGCCCAGGGAGGTGGTTGAGTCACCAACCCTGGATATGTTTAAAAATGGTTTGGGTGTGGTGCTTGGGGATATGGTTTAGGGGTGAACCTTGTAGAGTAGGGCTGTCAGTTAGATTTGGTGATCCTGAGGGTCTTTTCCAACCTGAATGTTTCTGTGATTCTACATATCAAAACAAAACCAGTCAGGTGCTAACATCAGTTATTTCACTGTAAATATGGACTTTCTTCAGTGGGTTTAATAGATTTTTCCTAAATTGACAGTGGTGACAGAACAGTTACTGCTGCCCCAAACAGCTGATTTATATACCAAATGATGTGGTGGATTAAATGCCACTTAGGGCCAGATATACCTGCTTTAGTCATACAAACAATCACATTGATTTAAGCAGGATCAATCAAGGCAGCAGGATGCACTCAGGCAGCATCTGTGTTAGCAGTAGGAGCAGCACTGCAGGGTGAAATGGCTTGTGCTGGAGACCTGATGTCTGTGCCAGTGGCATGGAGGAGAGAAGACTTTATTCAATCTGAGTTCCTGCTTGGTGCTTGTGGTAGTTTAACCCAGCAGGCAGCTAAGACCCCACAGGAGGTAATCTGGAAAAAAGTAAAACTCCTGGGTTGAAATAAAATAATAAGTAATAAGGCATAGAAAGAAGGAAAATAAAGGAAAATAATAATAAAAGAATACACTGAACAAGTGATGCAAAATGCAATTGTTCACCACCAGCTGACTGATGCCCAGCCACTCCTCGAGCCACCCACCACTCTGGACAACTCCCTCCAGTTTTGTTGTTCAACATGCAGTATGGAATATCCCTTTGGGAGAGGCTGCATCCTCTCCCAACTTCTGCACCCCCTGCCTCCTTGCTAGCAGAGCAGTGTGAGAGGTTGAAAACTTCTTGACTTGTTGCAAGCACTGCTCATCATAAACTAATACAACAGAGTGTTATTGTCGTAGTTTGGGAGAGCAATTCTCCCACCAGGGGCAAAAATAACAACTCAGACAAATGGATTGCAAAAGTGATGGAAAGTTTAAATAGAAAAACAAATAAAGCAACAGTGAAAGTTTTACAGAGAACCACAAGCACCGTGACAAAAGAGAGACATCCCAGACCATACCCAAGAACATCCCATCCCCACCTGGGGGTACACCCAAACGCCACCCCAGAGCTCTTTCCACCCCCCAACCCAGCCTTGAGCCTAGGTAGGCCCAAGGGAGGCAGCTCACACCATTTTACCTAGGCAGCAATGGGGGACGAAAGAGGAAGTGAAGACCCCGTGTGGATGTTTTATAGGGGAGCAGAGCATTATGGGAATGGAATACCTGGTTTCCTGTGACCACCCCTCTGGGTTGGGCCCATCCCTTGGGACCTCCCAGGTGTGGTCTGTGCAGTGGCATTCAGGCCAGCACCCAGCCTAAACCACCACAGTTATCGACATAAATCCAAACATCACTGTACCAGATACTAGGAAGAAAATTATGCCAGCTGAAACCAGGACAACCCCGTGGTTGCCCATTATCAGCTGGATCAAGAACAGTAAATGGGAAATTTCCCTCAGAAAAGCTGGTTTGATTCCAACTGAAACATGGATGTGGGTACATTTCCAGATGGCCCCAGGCCTGCCAATATCTCATGAGCATTGTCATGGTTTAGCAAAGAAAATAAACTGGAGACTGGTCTTCCTAGTTCACCACGAAGTTCTGGGTCATTCACATGACTAGGCTTGTTCAAGATATGGCCACCTCCTAATGTGCTTAAAAACTTATATTGTGTGTGCCTTCTGGGGTAGACACTGATGTAAAAAATAAGGCTCAGTGAAAGATACATCCCTCAGTGAACGATGCCAAGGAGGAACTCAAGGAAGGACAAGAGTTTTATCTCTGACCAAAGGAAAGTTAAGGGCCAGAAATTATTCCTGTTGTGACTGCCTGATACTGATGGACATATAGAAGGGAAACAGTCCTTAACCTAAGTGGGTGGCAGGAGAGACTCCTGCAGAGAGGAGATGTTGCCTAGGACAGTAAACTTGTGTAGGTCTTCCAGGAGACTTGAGTGATGAGACTAGTTCTACTTATGTATGGCTTATGCTTATTGGGTGATAACTAAGCCTTCATCTCCCTGGGGATGGCAAGCCTAAACCAAGCCCATGGTACAGGCAATAAATGCTCAAACTCCCCTGGGTCTTCTCCACAGCATCCCAGGGGTGCAACTGCATGTCTCACATCCCTCAGCAGCTGCATGGTCAATGTGCCCCAGGGGCCTTTGACAGACAGGGACACCCTTGGGCAATCCTAGGGAACGCTCATGTGTCTGGGGAAAGGCAGACAGCACAGTAAGTGTAGAAGCCTTCATCAGGTCTCTGTTTACCTAGGGTATTCCCCCAAGTGTATCCAATTGGTGGAATGCTCCTAAACTGTAAAGACTGACATCTAATCTTCATGAAATGGCATCAGTTCCACTTAACTGGGATGTGCCAGAGGCAGGCAGGGAGCTTAGCACAATGGTGCTGCTACAAATTTATGTCAGTATCACTTTCTTAATAAGTTATTTTACTTCATTTCATTTTCCAGCCTTAGAAAAAAGACAACTGCTCTGCTTTGTATCTCTGTACTCAACCAGTATCCTTCTGGTGCATCCTTCTGCACCTTTGCTCGGTTTCATTGCCTAAACAATAGTGGGAGACAAGGCAATGGAGGCAATCTAAGCCATGAGGAGGAAGATTTGATATCTTTCAAATGTTACCTATGATTTTGGAAATAAAAAAATATGAGCAATGTATCAACATAGTCTAGATAGATTATTTTTATTTTATTACTGTAATTTCTCATCTAGAAGAAAGACCTCTGCAGATCTGTACATGCTGAGATGATAACTGATATACTTTGATCAAATTCCTTTTTCAGATTTGTTCTTGCTTGTTCATTAATTTTGCGTCTTTATTCCAGTATTTTTAAAGCAGACATACTAACCCAGTGTTTAAAATTGCCTACTGATCAAAAGGTATTGCTGATATTTTGATGACAGAAAAAGAAAATGCAGTAAGGCACAAAAATTCTTTGCTTTTTATGTGTTGTGGGTTTTCTGGTTGGTTGGTTTGGCGTTTGTTTTGTTTTGTTTTAATGTGCTGTCACTCTTCTGTTCATCCTATTTTGTTTTTCATCTAGCTCCTTAGAAACCCATTAAATCACTCACCTGGCTTTTCTATATTTCCGTGCCTATATCAATTGAGGCAGAAGTTTCAACCATTCACACATGAGATTGTTTACAAATTATATTACAATGTGCAAGATCTCATTTGATTATATCTTAACTCTTCTGTTTTTCCCTTCCTACCTCGCAGATGATGGAAATGCTTAAAACAAGTTAAGGTAGTATGACACAGAATAATGTAAGTGTGAGCATGGCATCCAGGGGACAAGCTACAAAGTGTTTGCGTGCTTCTGCCTAAATACATTGCATGGCTTTCTGCTGTTGTCTCATGTTTCTGATGTTAGGCAGCATGTTCAGCAACATCTAAGCGTTTTGGCCAGTATTTATAGTCCCAGCTTTGGGTTTGTGTATTCTTAATAATCAGCCTTCTTCCATAACTTGTGGTGACTGCAAGTGGCAAATCTGCAGCGTGTATATGTTATTCTTAAGTAACACTCAGAAGTACCTACAAGGATGGGGGCCCCACTGGATATAGCTAACTGCAGAAAAAGTTGAAGTGTGTGATTGAAATGGTCAGAAACAACATCAATACTTTTTGTTGTGCTTGCCAGTGGGAAGCAGCAGCTCCTGCTTTGCCTTTTCTAGAAGCCTGGTGCTGCTGCGACTGGCTGCTGTGTAATGCTCTGCTACCTGCATCTGTGCCTTTGCAACATCAGTGCTCCATGGCGACTCCTCTGTTGTCAGACTCCTGCTTTTTGTGCCAAATGACACACTGGAATTTAAAATGTTGTTTTCACAGCACTCTGTTAAAAAAAAAAATATACTGTGGGCAAATTCGCCATTCTCCTGTCTTTAAAGAGTTCTGTTAATCTTAGTGTGAGTAATGCTTATGAAGGTGAGACCAGTCACAGGATCCTGAAGCAGGCTGACACACATGGGTCTTCTGGTCCTTCCTGGTATTGAGACACAGAACTGTTATTCTCCACCAGGGTTTCTGTTGCTCTGGGATTGCTACTCATATTTTAAACACTCTGTGTGCATTATTTGTCATGATGATGGTCAAATATTGACCAGGTTGCCCAGCAAGGTAATGTCATCTTCATCTTTGGAGATACTCAGAATTGACTGGATATTACCCTGAGCAACCTGCTCTGGTTATAGCTGCTTTGAGCAGAGAACTGGAATACATAGAATCATGGAATTGTCATGGTCGGAAGAGACCTTAAGGATCATCTAGTTCCAACCCCCCTGCCATGGGCAGGGACACCTCACACTACATCAGGTTGCTCAGAGCCACATCCAGCCTGGCCTTAAAAAACTCCAGGTTTTTCACACCAGAAGTCCCTTCCTACTTACAGTTGTCAATGATTCTGCAATTTCACAACTGTGTGAGTGAGGAATAGAGTGAAGCCACCAATATATCTTTCACTATGCTGTCAGCTATTATTTGAAACCAGATCGCTGGAGGTCAGTGCACTGGTCACTGTTCCACTTTTCTAGATAACAAAATTGAGATTGTCAAATGCTGGTTATTTCTTTCAGTATACCCAGTTTTCCAATTGCAGCTTAGCTACAGAGGTAGTAATTTGTTGTATCTCCTTTTCATGCAACAAAAGTATTACTTCACTCCATTGCACCCAATACATGAAATGCATGTGGACTTACAGCATGGGCTGTGTGAGAACAGGATGGCTTATTAGAACAACATCTACTTATAACCTACTGGAGCTATGCCAGCTGACACAGCTGTCTCTGTGATGCTATTATAGCTCTTCTCAAGTTTTCCCTGTAAAATCCCTGCCTGTGTTCCTAAGACATTAATTATTAGGCTGTCAGAGCTGAGAAAATCCTCCCAGCAAGCAAGGTCACACTCACTGTTTTCTTTAACAAAGGAGAACACCAGGCTAATGAGGCTAAGGAACTCCTAATTAACATCAATGGTGAACTCAAAGTTAGGGCAAAATAGGGCTGGAAACCTGAAGTCTCTACAGAGGTAAGATTATCTTTTTAAATCATTGCAAAAGAAGCCTGCAAGCTGTATTTTCAAGTACAGTTAGTGCTGGGGATGTGTTGCAGGAAAGAAAGGGAGTCTATAACAGGTGTGTGATTTCTCTGCCTCCTTCTCCTTGGTGAGCCAGCAGACACAGACTCTGAGACTTAACCAAGGCCCTGAGGCAGGAGCACTATAGATCTTAGTATCATAGAATCAGTCAGGGTTGGAAGGGACCACAAGGATCATCTAGTTCCAAACCCCCTGCCATGGGCAGGGACACCCCACACTAGATCAGGCTGGCCAGAGCCTTATCCAGCCTGGGCTTAAACATCTCCAGGGATGGGGCCTCAACCACCTCCCTGGACAACCCATTCCAGGCCTCCACCACTCTCATGGTGAAGAACTTCCTCCTCACATCTAGCCTGAATCTTCCCACCTCCAGCTTCATTCCATTCCCCTTAGTCCTATCACTACCTGAGAGCCTGAGAAGTCCCTCCTCAGCCTTCTTGTAGGCCCCCTTCAGATACTGGAAGGCCACAATGAGGTCACCTGGGAGCCTTCTCTTCTCCAGACTGAACAGCCCCAACTCCTTCAGTCTGTCCTCATAGGAGAGGTGCTCCAGCCCTCTGATCATCCTCGTGGCCCTTCTCTGGACACCTTCCAGCACCTCCAGATCCCCCTGTAATAGGGGCTCCAGAACTGGAGGCAGTACTCCAGGTGGGGTCTCACCAGAGCTGAGTAGAGGGGGAGAAGCACCTCCCTTGATCTGCTGGCCACACTTCTCCTGATGCAGCCCAGGATCTGATTGGCTTTCCGGGCTGCAAGTGCACATTGAGAGCTCCTGTTGAGCTTCTTGTCCACCAGCACCCCCAAGTCTCTCTCCTCAGGGCTGCTCTCCAGCCAGTCACTGCCCAGCCTGGATTTGTGCCTGGGATTGCCTGGACCCAGATGCAGGACCCTGCCCTTGGTCTTGTTGAAGCTCATGAGGTTGGCTTGTGCCCACCTCTCCAGCCTGTCCAGGTCCCTCTGGATGGCATCCCTTCCCTCCAGGGTGTCCACTGCACCACACAGCTTGGTGTCATCAGCAAACTTGCTGAGGGTGCACTTGATGCCACTGTCCATGGCACCCACAAAGATGTTGAACAAGACAGGTCCCAGGACTGATCCCTGAGGGACTCTGCTTGTCACTGGCCTCCACTGGGACATGGACCTATTGACAGCCACTCTTTGGGTGTGGCCATCAAGACAATTCTTTATCCATCTAGTGGTCCATCCATCAAACCCATGTGTCGCCAGCTTGGAGACCAGGATGTGGTGCGGGACAGTGTCGAAGGCTTTGCTCAAGTCCAGGTAAACAACATCAGTTGCTCGCCCCTCATCTATTAATGCTGTCACCTGATCATAGAAGGCCACCAGGTTTGTCAGGCAGGATTTGCCCTTGGCAAAGCCATGCTGACTATTCCCAATCACCTCTTCACTAATCTTCTGAGTCATTAGTGCCTCCAGGAGGATCTGCTCCATGATCTTTCCGGGCACAGAGGTGAGACTGACTGGCCTGGAGTTCCCCGGTTCCTCCTTCTTGCCCTTTTTGAAAATGGGAGTAATGTTTCCCCTTTTCCAGTCTGTGGGGACTTCCCCAGTCTGCCATGACTTCTGGAATATAATAGAGAGGGGCTTGGCAACCTCATCTGCCAGTTCTCTCAGCACCCATGGGTGTATCCCGTTGGGTCCCATGGACTTGAACACTTTCAGGTTCTTCAGGTGATCACGAACCTGAGCTTCACTTATGATGGGCAGTTCTTCCTCCCCGTCCCTGGCATCGTCTGCCATGACACCAGGAGTGTGGCTGGAGGCCCTTGCAGTGAAGACTGAGGTAAAGAAGTGATTGAGTACCTCAGCCTTTTCCACATCACTAGTGACTAATTCACCACTTTCCTTTCTGAGGGGGCCCACACCTTCCCTAGTCTTCTTCTTGCCATTAATATACCTATAGAAATTCTTAGTGTTCCCTTTAACCTCCCTGGCTAGATTCAGTTCAAACTCTGCTTTGGCTTTCCTAACCAGGCCTCTTGCTGCTCAGGCAGCTTCCTTGTATACCCCCTGTTCTATCTGTCCTTCCCTCCACTTCCTGTAGAGTTTCTTTTTAAGTGATAGTGTGTCCAGCAGCTCCTTGTTCATCCAGGAAGGCCTCCTAGCATTCTTTCCTACTTTTCTCCTTGTCAGTATACACAGCTCCTGGACACAGAGGAGGTGGTCCTTGAATACTGACCAGCTGTCCTGGGTCCTTCTTCCCTCCAGGGCTTCGTCCCACAACACTTTGGCTAGCAGATTCCTGAAGCGATCAAAGTCTGCACGCCTAAAGTCTAGGGTCATAAGCTTAGAATAGGTCCTTCTGCTTGCCTTGAGGATATTAAATTCAACTGCTTCATGGTCATAGAATCATAGAATCATAGAATCAGTCAGGGTTGGAAGGGACCACAAGGATCATCTAGTTCCAACCCCCTGCCATGGGCAGGGACACCCCACACTAGATCACGCTGGCCAGAGCCTCGTCCAGCCTGGTCTTAAACACCTCCAGGGACTGGGCCTCAACCACCTCCCTGGACAACCCATTCCAGGGCTTCACCACTCTCATGGTGAAGAACTTCTTCCTCACATCCAGCCTGAATCTCCCCATTTCCAGCTTCATTCCATTCCCCCTAGTCCTATCACTACCTGAGATCCTGAGACGTCCCTCCCCAGCCTTCCTGTAGGCCCCCTTCAGATACTGGAAAGCCACAATGAGGTCACCTGGGAGCCTTCTCTTCTCCAGACTGAACAGCCCCAACTCCTTCAGTCTGTCCTCATAGGAGAGGTGCTCCAGCCCTCTGATCATCCTCGTGGCCCTTCTGGACACGCTCCAGCACGTCCACATCTCTCCTGTAATATGGGCTCCAGAACTGGACGCAGTACTCCAGGTGGGGTCTCACCAGAGCTGAGTAGAGGGGGAGAAGCACCTCCCTTGACCTGCTGGTCACACTTCTCCTGATGCAGCCCAGGATCTGATTGGCTTTCCGGGCTGCAAGCGCACTGAGAGCTCATGTCGAGCTTCTCGTCCACCAGCACCCCCAAGTCTCTCTCCTCAGGGCTGCTCTCCAGCCAGTCACTGCCCAGCCTGGATTTGTGCCTGGGATTGCCTGGACCCAGATGCAGGACCCTGCCCTTGGTCTTGTTGAAGCTCATGAGGTTGGCTTGTGCCCACCTCTCCAGCCTGTCCAGGTCCCTCTGGATGGCATCCCTTCCCTCCAGGGTGTCCACTGCACCACACAGCTTGGTGTCATCAGCAAACTTGCTGAGGGTGCACTCGATGCCACTGTCCATGTCACCCACAAAGATGTTGAACAAGACAGGTCCCAGGACTGATCCCTGATCCACTTTGGCTAGCAGATCCCTGCAGCGATCGAAGTCTGCACGCCTAAAGTCTAGGGTCGTAAGCTTAGAATATGTCCTCCTGATTGCCCTGAGGAGATTAAATTCAACTGCTTCATGGTCACTGCAGCCAAGGCCGTCTCTGAGCCTCACATTTGTTACCAGCCCTTCCCTGTTGGTGAGAACAAGGTCCAGCGTAGCACCTTTTCTTGTTGGTTCCTCTACCATTTGGAGGAGGAAGTTGTCTTCTATGCAGTCCAGGAACATCCTGGATTGCTGATGCCTTGCTGTGTTGTCCCTCCAACAGATGTCAGGGTGGTTGAAATCCCCCATGAGGACCAGGGCTTGTGACCTGGAAGCCGCTTCTATTTGCCTGTGCAGAGCCTCATCTGCTTGGTTCTGCTGGTCAGGTGGCCTGTAGGAGACCCCCACAGTAATATCTCCTTCCCCTGTCTTGCCTTTAATTCTAACCCATAAACTTTCAACCGACTCATCATGCCTCCCCAGGTGGAGTTCTGCTGATTCCAGCTGGTTGTTGACATAGAGGGCAACACCTCCTCCTCTCCTTCCCTGCCTATCCTTCCTAAAAAGCTTATACCCGTCTATCCCTATGTTCCAGTCGTGGGAGTCGTCCCACCGAGTTTCGGTGATGCCCACTATGTCATGGCGTCCCAGCATCACGGTGGCCCTTAACTCATCTTGTTTGTTGCCCAAGCTGCGTGCATTTGCATAGAAGCACTTCAGCTGGGCTGGCCCTGTCGTCCTGCTGTGCCAACTCCCCTTGGTTTCCACAGGGTGTCCTGGTGTGTCATTTGTGTCTTGCCTCAGGGCAGCAAGCTGAGAGCCCCTACTGGCTCTCCATCCCTCCACCTCAGGTGAGCTGCCCCTCTGCTTGTCACAGGCCAGCAGGAGACCACCAACCCCTCCCCCCTTCAAATCTAGTTTAAAGCCCTGTCTATGAGCCCTGCCAATTCCTGCCCCAGGATCCTTTTCCCCCTCTGGGACAAGTGTGTCCCATAAGTTGTTTTTAGCTCTGCTGCCTTGAAAACCAAACCATGATTGTAGAACCCAAATCCCTGTCGATGGCACCAGCCCCTGAGCCATGAATTGACCTGTTGGCTCTTCCTCAATGTTTCCTCATCCATCACTGACGTTAGAGGGATAGCAGAGAACACAACTTGAGCTCCTGATCCCTTTAGCAGTTGCCCTAAGGTTCTGAAATCTCTTTTAATTGATCGTGAGCCTCTCACTGTTGCATCGTCACTACCCACCTGAAAGACCAGCAGTGGGTAGTAGTCTGAAGGACTCATGAATTTGGGAATTTTGTCTACAATGTCCTTTACTTGGGCACCAGGGAGGCAGCAGATCTCCCTATGAAATGGGTCTGGTCTGCATATTGGGCCCTCTGCTCCCTTCAGTAGGGAATCTCCTATAACGATGACCCTATGAGGTTCCCCGTTCCAGCGGGGATCTTGCTCGGGAGCTCACCGCGACCGGCACCCTCGGGAACACTAGCTGCTTCCCTTTCAACCTACGGGGATCGGCAGGGCACCCAGGGCTCTCGGCACTCGGCTAGACTCGGCACGACCGTTTCTCCACGTGCTTGCTGCTCGGGATCGCTCGGGCTCCCCGTGTCACTGCCGGCGGCTGGTTTAAAACCCAGCGGCGGCTCGCGCAGCCCCTGTTCCAGCGGGGATCTTGCTCGGGAGCTCACCGCGACCGGCACCCTCGGGAACACTAGCTGCTTCCCTTTCAACCTACGGGGATCGGCAGGGCACCCAGGGCTCTCGGCACTCGGCTAGACTCGGCACGACCGTTTCTCCACGTGCTTGCTGCTCGGGATCGCTCGGGCTCCCCGCGTCACTGCCGGCGGCTGGTTTAAAAGCCATCGGCGGCTCGCGCAGCCCCTGTTCCGGCGGGGGCCTTGCCGCCTGCTCTCGCTCGGCACGCGCCGCCGCACTTGTTCTAAATCTCGTCCAGCAGGTGCCGCGGGCAGGGCACCATGGTGGTGACGCGCCGCAACCGCTCCTTCAGAACATCAGTCTCGACTCAGACTGAGGGGGAATACAAGCAGGTAGGCAAGTGTCTCAAGCAAGAGGTGGGTGTCCAGGCCTATGGCTGCAGAGAGTGCTGGAGCCTGGCAGTTGAGATGCAGGGTAGTGGGGACAATTCCTGCATCAGATGCGAGCAGATTGACTATCTGCTTAACCTGGTGGCCAGATTGAAAGATGAGGTGACTAGACTTAGAGGTGTCAGGGATTGTAGAAGAGAGACCAACTTGAGTAACCAGGCTCTGCAGGCTCCCCAGCAGAGGCTGATTATCCAAAAAGCAGAGGGGAATGGACGAAGATTCCTCTCAAAAGACACAAATTAAAACCTCCCTGTCTCCCTTCACCTCCCCCACTGCCCTTGGACAACAGGTATGGGGCACTGGAGGTCGAGGGGGAGGTGATTCTGATGCTGGAGGACACACCATCTGGGGTTTTCCAAGAGGCAAAACAGCCCAGGGTGAGTCGGCCCAGCCCAGGGTGAGTCAGCCCAGGGTGAGTCGGCCCGGGGTGAGTCAGCCTAGGGTGGGTCGGCCCGGGGTGAGTCAGCCTGGGGTGGGTCGGCCCGGGGTGAGTCAGCCTGGGGTGAGTCAGCCTAGGGTGGGTCGGCCTAGGGAGGGTCGGCCTAGGGAGAGCCAGCCTGGGATGGGTCGGCCTGGGGTGGGTCAGCCTGGGGTCAGGCAGCCTGGGGTGAGTCATCGCAGGGTGGGTAAGCCTGGGGTGAGTCAGCCTGGGGTTAAACAGCCTTCCCCTGGCATCAAGACTTGCTCCCTTAAAAAAAAGAGGAGGGTGATTGTTATTGGTGATTCCCTACTGAGGGGAACAGAGGGCCCCATATGTCGGCCAGACCCTGCTCACAGGGAACTTTGTTGTCTCCCAGGAGCTCAAATTGCTGATGTTACCAGAAGGCTGCCTAGTCTGGTGCAGCCCTCTGACTACTTTCCATTAATAATTATGCAGTTAGGGAATGACGATGTTGCAACTAGAACTCCCAGGGCTATCAAGAATGACCTCAAGGTCCTGGGGGATCTAGTGGAGGACTCAGGTGCACAAATAATTTTTTTGTCTATACCCTTAGTTGCAGGAGGGAATATGAGAAGGAACAGGTCAGCAGCTGTAGTCAACAAGTGGCTTAGAGGTTGGTGCAGTCAGAAGAATTTTGGATTTTTGATCTTGAAAAACTTTCTGCTACACCAGGTCAGCTGGTAACAGATGGAGTACATCTGTCCCAGAGGAGGGGAAAGGTCACAGTACATGAGAATGGCCTGTCCCCCAAAGGGAAAAAGATTCTGGGAAGGGAATTAGCAAGTCTCATTGACAGGGCTTTAAACTAGCTTCGAAGGGGGAAGGGGCTGAAACCAGTCCCCCAGACAGGAGTCTGAGGGTGGTAAGCTGGAGTCAGGGGCAAAACCAGCAGCCCAGCTGAAGTGCATGTACACTAATGCACGAAGTATGGGCAACAAACATGAGGAGCTGGAAGCCTTGTTGCAGCATGAAAGATATGATGTAGTTGCCATCACGGAGACGTGGTGGGATGACTCGCATGACTGGAGCACTGCAATTGACGGCTACAGGCTATTCAGGAGAGACAGGCAGGGAAGAAGGGGTGGAGGGGTGGCCCTGTACATCAGGGAGGCTCTTGATGCCATTGAGCTAGAGATCAGGGATGATCGGGTTGAGTGCGTGTGGGTAAGAATTAGAGGGAAGACCAGCAGGGCAGACATGCTGGTTGGAGTCTGTTATAGACCACCCAACCAGGAGGATGATCTTGATGAAGCATTCTATAGGCAGCTTAAGGCTGTCTCAAGATCGCCTAACCTTGTTCTCGTGGGAGACTTCAACCTGCCTGATATCTGCTGGGATCACAACATAGCAGAGAGGAGGCAGTCTAGGAGGTTCTTAGAGTGCATGGAGGACAGCTTCTTATCCCAGGTGCTGCGTGAGCCTACCAGGGGTAAGGCTATGCTTGACCTCCTCTTCACCACCAGGGAAGGGCTGGTGGCTGATGTGGTGGTCGGAGGGTGTTTAGGCACCAGTGACCATGAGATAATTGAGTTTTCAGTATTCAGCCAAGCCAAGAGGGGGAGCAAGAAGACCTCCACTCTGGACTTCCGGAGGGCGGACTTCAGGCTACTCAAGGAACTAACTCAGAAGGTTCCTTGGGAAACAGCCCTTAAAAACAAAGGGGTTCAGGAGAGCTGGACCTACTTCAAGAAAGAACTCTTGAAGGCGCAGGAACAGGCTGTGCCGGTGTGCCGGAAGATGAGCCGCCGGGGCAGACGGCCAGCCTGGTTGGGTAATGAACTTCTAAAGGAACTAAGGGAAAAAAAGAGGGTGTATTATCTTTGGAAAAAAGGGGAGGCAACCCATGGAATGTTTAGGGATGTTGCTAGGTCTTGTAGGAAGAAAATTAGGGAGGCAAAAGCACATTTGGAGCTCAGACTGGCCTCTGCTGTGAAGGACAACAAAAAGTCCTTCTATAAATATATTAATAGCAAGAGGAAGGGCAAGGAGAAACTCCACTCCTTGGTGGGCATGGAGGGGAATATTGTAACAAAGGATGAGGAAAAGGCAGAGGTGCTTAACACCTTCTTTACCTCAATTTTTACTAGCAGGACAGAACGGCTTCCAGACAGCTGGCCTGCAGAGCTGGCAGAAGGAGCCAGGGAGCAGCATAGTTTTCCCCTGTTCCAGGATGGGACAGTTAGAGA
The DNA here is from genome assembly GCA_033816785.1 of Picus viridis. Taxonomy (NCBI): domain Eukaryota; kingdom Metazoa; phylum Chordata; class Aves; order Piciformes; family Picidae; genus Picus; species Picus viridis. Next base: position 22,227 of record CM066567.1, on the reverse strand, counting down.
TCTTCTCAGCCGCTTGGACCCCCACAAGTCCATGGGACCGGATGGGATCCATCCTAGGGTGCTGAGGGAGCTGGCGGATGAGCTGTCCAGGCCGCTCTCCATCATTTTTCAGCAGTCCTGGCTCACTGGAGAGGTCCCAGAAGACTGGAAGCTGGCCAACATGGTGCCCATCCATAAGAAGGGCCAGTTGGAAGAGCCGGGGAATTATAGGCCTGTCAGCCTGACCTCAGTGCCAGGCAAGATTATGGAGCGGGTCATCTCGAGTGCGATCACACAGCACTTACAGGATGGCCAGGGGCTCAGGCCTAGCCAGCATGGATTTAGGAGGGGCAGGTCCTGCCTGACCAACCTGATCTCCTTCTATGATCAGGTGACCCACCTGGTGGATGCGGGGAGGCCTGTGGATGTGGTCTACCTGGACCTCAGCAAGGCCTTTGACACCGTCCCCCACAGTAAACTCCTGGCCAAGCTGGCAGCCCATGGCTTGGACAGGAGCACACTGCGTTGGGTCAGGAACTGGCTGGAGGGCCGAGCCCAGAGAGTGGTGGTGAATGGTGCCACATCCAGCTGGCGGCCTGTCATTAGTGGTGTGCCCCAGGGATCAGTGCTGGGCCCCATGCTTTTCAACATCTTTATTGATGATCTGGATGAGGGCATTGAGTCCATCATCAGTAAATTTGCAGATGACACCAAGCTGGGGGCAGCAGTTGATCTGCTGGAGGGCAGAGAGGCTTTGCAGAGAGACCTCGACAGGCTGGACAGATGGGCAGAGTCCAATGGCATGAGATTGAACACATCCAAGTGCCGGGTTCTGCACACTGGCCACAACAACCCCAGGCAGCGCTACAGGCTGGGGTCAGAGTGGCTGGAGAGCGGCCAGGCAGAGAGGGACCTGGGGGTGCTGGTTGATGGGAATCTGAACATGAGCCAGCAGTGTGCCCAGGCAGCCAAGAGGGCCAACAGCATCCTGGCCTGCATTAGGAATAGTATGGCCAGCAGGAGCAGGGAGGTCATTGTGCCCCTGTACTCTGCTTTGGTTAGGCCGCACCTTGAGTCCTGTGTCCAGTTCTGGGCCCCTCAGTTTAGGAAGGACATTGAGACACTTGAACGTGTCCAGAGAAGGGCAACAAGGCTGGTGAGAGGCCTTGAGCACAAGACCTATGAGGAGAGGCTGAGGGAGCTGGGGCTGTTTAGCCTGGAGAAGAGGAGGCTCAGGGGCGACCTCATTGCTCTCTACAACTACCTGAAGGGTGGTTGTAGCCAGGAAGGGGTTGGCCTCTTCTCCCTAGCAACCAGCACCAGAACAAGGGGACACAGTCTCAAGCTGCAACAGGGGAAGTTTAGGCTCGAGGTGAGGAGAAAGTTCTTCACCGAGAGAGTGATTCGTCATTGGAATGGGCTGCCCGGGGAGGTGGTTGAGTCTCCATCCCTGGAGGCGTTCAGGAGGGGACTGGATGTGGCACTTGGTGCCATGGTCTAGTTGTGAGGTTGTGGTTACAGGTTGGACTCGATGATCTTCAAGGTCTCTTCCAACCTTGGTAATTCTATTCTATTCTATTCTATTCTATTCTATTCTATTCTATTCTATTCTATTCTATTCTATTCTATTCTATTCTATTCTATTCTATTCTACTTTTTTCCGGACTAGTTTTGATAGCTGGCCTGAGGCAACTTGTCATTGGTGCAGCTTCTGTCTTCCTTGAGTCCTCGTCCTCACCTATGACCTGTTCCTCCTGCAGAGCTTCATACCTATTCTGTAATTGCACTGTAGGCAGTGTGCTGCTCAAAGTAACAGGCTTGCTCCGTCTGCATTTCTTCCGTCGGGCAGAGACCTGCTCCCATTGGCCCTGCTCATGTGGGTTACTGCAGGGAGGCTGAGAGGCTAGCTGATGGGAAGGTATCAAACTCCCTGCTCCACTAAGAGTTAGCCCCTGTTCTGGTTTGGTAGAAGTTAGATTTTGGGAATAGTCAGTGTTCCTTTTGCTGTCTCTTATAGCTCTAAGCCTTTCTACCTCTTCTTTTAGTTTGGCCACCATGCTCATCAGATCCCTGATCTGCTCACACCTGACACAGGAGTTGTTCCTTCCATCCTCCATATCGAGTGCCAAGTCCCAGCACTCACTGCAGCCACCTACTGAGGGAGCTGGGGCTGTTTAGCCTGGAGAAGAGGAGGCTCAGGGGCAACCTCATTGCTCTCTACAACTACCTGAAGGGTGGTTGTAGCCAGGAAGGGGTTGGCCTCTTCTCCCTAGCAACCAGCACCAGAACAAGGGGACACAGTCTCAAGCTGCACCAGGGGAAGTTTAGGCTCGAGGTGAGGAGAAAGTTCTTCACCAAGAGAGTGATTCGTCATTGGAATGGGCTGCCTGGGGAGGTGGTGGAGTCTCCGTCCCTGGAGGTGTTCAAGAGGGGACTGGACGTGGCACTTGGTGCCATGGTCTAGTTGTGAGGTTGTGGTTACAGGTTGGACTCGATGATCTTCAAGGTCTCTTCCAACCTTGGTAATTCTATTCTATTCTACCTGAATACCTGCATGCTTGTGAGTGGCCTCTGTTTGGGTGCAACTGTTCTTCTACTAGCCTTACTTCTAGTAGTAACCATGTTGCAGTAACCACCCTCTGAATCACCCTCTCCACCTGGCCTTTTTTTTTTTTTTTTTTTTTTTTTTTTCCATCAGTGAAAAGGCTGAGCCGAGTTCCTTGCCGCTGCCTGCTCTCTCAGCCACGCGCTGGGGGCTGTTTGGTTGGCGCGCCAAGCTCCTCGCTGCCTGCTCTCTCAGCCATGCGCTGGGGGCTGTTTGGTTTGCGCGTGGTTTCCATGGCAACCCCTCCCCCTGCTACATCACTGCCCTCAGGCATGTAGGCAACCTGAGCCTGCTGCCCCTCCTCCTCTCTCCAGGAGGTCCTGAGCCACCAGCCCCTTAGCTCCCAAAAAGCAAGGAAAGCAAAGCCAAAAGCAAGCTCTCAGAGCTGAGTTCCTCACTGCTGCCTGCTCTCTCAGCCACGCGCTGGGGTCTCTGTTCCCACCTGCCAAGAATTTGATGCGCTTCTACAGCTCAGCCCCTTCACTTAACAAGAATGTGCCTCCTTAGGGAAGCTGGAGCCATGTCACACACACAGAGCAGGGCCACACCACAACCTCCCACCTCCTCCCACAATCCATCATCCTGCACAGCAAAACAAAACAGCAGCTAACACCTACCCACAGTTGTGAATGGATGTCCCACAGACCCTTTTCGCTAGGGGCAAGACCTGTCACACAGATCTGTCTTGATCACCACTTGAGGATACTGAATTTGCCTTTTGAGTCTCGTTGCTGTGTACCACTGGGACAAGAAATAGTCTGTCTTCCCAAAGTGTCTAATAAAGCATTTTTACTCCCATTTTCTTCACATAAATTTACAGTGGGTTGAAAATTACCCCCTAACTAATATGGACAAAATACCCCCAAAATAAAATTTGCCAGACGAGCTCAGTTGGAAAACAAATGAAGCTGTATTTACAAGCACACTAAAATCTAGAAATATGGAATGCAATGAATATGTACAAAATATACAATATTTACATGTATTTGCAATTTATAAACAACACAAGAACGCTACCACCACCACCCCCCAGACAAAACCAGGGGGTTACCAACAGCTTCACCTTCTTTGCTCCTTTCCCCCTGTACAAGATAAAAGAGAGAGAAGAGCAGAGAGTAGCTTGTTAGTAATTAGCCACGAGAAAGAAGTGCAGCTAAGGTCAGCAAGCTGGCAGAAGCAACCAGCTAGTATCAGCTGGAGCAAAGAAGCTGAAAAGAGAAAGTTAGTTTATACAACTAACTTTATGTTAGTTATCAGACCAATGGGATTATTTAGACCTTATCATTATTTTCCCTTTACATCCAATGGTAATTTATTTACATTCTATCACTTTCTACTCAATCTGTGGGAAATTTTCCTAGGCATTAGCCTAAAACTGCCACAAAATTATTACTCTAAGTTCAAATTCCCTGAATTCCCTGAGCTAATTCCCCTGGTTACTGCTTCCTTCCTTTCAGTTCTCTGACTCCAGTTACAGGGTTTCTGCAATTAGCTGTCTCTCAGACACCTGGCATAAAACTACTGGGTCATGAAACTTTTCACCCTAATCATTTGTACAATCTAGGTGTTTCACACTGATCTTTGATTTCTGTGCCAGCCCAGTGCCCCTGGAACAAGCCTGGTTTTCCCACTGCGTGGCAGGGATGTCTCCAACTCAGTTGTCTTATTTAATGAATGTGAGGGAGCAGACCACAAGTGAGAGTGGGGTTTTTTGGTTTTCAGTGCCCATTCGTGGATCATAGCACCTGCAACCATGTTTTACATTCCAGAAGTACTCAAATCAGATATGAGGAACAAAACTCCCACTGCCTTTTTAGCAGCATGGAGAGTGAGGTAGAGAAAACAGTTCCTTAAAGCTGCTATGAGCTTCCAGTGTTGGAGAGCCTTAGGGAAAAATTATTCAAACACATCAGAAGTGACAATGGTGCACTTAGCTTATCTTGGGACAAGGAGAGGTCTGCATGACCTCCTGAAATTCTCTTCTGCTGTGTTTTGGGGTTTTTTTATTCTGTTATTTTAAATGATCTTGTCAGAATCAGCCACAAAATGTAGTGATCATTCTACATTGCACATGTAAAAGTGGTGGATGCCAGGACACAAATTCACTGGTAAGAGACTGCAGACCTGAAGAACCACTGCATGCTGTTGAATGTCACCATCTCCCTCTTGCATGCATACACACAAGGGTGAAATCCACCACACACTGCTCCTGCCTGTTAGTGTAAGAACAAGCCAATGTTACATACTCAGCCAACTCCATGGGTGTCCACAGAGCCAGCCATTGTGGCCCACTGGATCATGCTCTCATGTGTTCCTTTGCAAACTCTGTTGTCTCAGCTGGCTTCCTCTTTGAGCCTGAGAGCATCTATCCTTGAACAAGTCCTGCAACAGTTACCTTCTCCAGTTATGTAATTCCAAGCAAATGACATGAAAAAGTTTTCTCATGACCTACAGCATGAGGTTTTTGCCCATGAAGGTTAAAACTTCAGCAAATTATTCACAGATAGCTAGCACTGATCAAAATGGCCTTCAACAATTTCATTCAGCCTTCCAGCCACACACATCTCTGACAGTGTCAGATTAGAAGACTATTTCCAACATGTCTCCCAGGTGGCTAATTTCAGCAGTCTTTCAGTAACAGGAAGATGTGCCTTGGGATTTATCATTGCACCCTCTGCACTTCCCAGGCAGCTCCTCAGTGACTCTGGGTGGTCATGAATCTGTCAACACAGCTACTGCCAGCCGTTCATCTGCCCAAGAGCACCATTAAGCAAAAGGCAGTGCTCTGGGAAATTATCACTGTCCGGTTCACTTGCTGGATGTTTGTTTTCCTTTGTTCCCTGTGCTTAGATATTCTCTTGCATCACAGAGCTGGGCATGCCCTCACCAGAATCACAGAATCACAGAAACATTCAGGTTGGAAAAGACCCTCAGGATCACCAAGTCCAATGCAGAACCCTACTCTACAAGGTTCACCCCTGAACCGTATCCCCAAGCACCACATCCAAATGACCTTTAAAGATGTCCAGGGTTGGTGACTTAACCATCTCCCTGGGCAGCCTATTCCAACATCTGTCCATGCTCGCTGTGAAAAACTTCTTCCTAATGTGCAGTCTAAACGTACCCAGTCTCAGCTCGAGGTCATTCCCTCTTGTTCTGTCATTAATCACCTGTGAGAAGAGACCAGCACCAGCCTCTCCACAATGTCCTTTCAGTCCCCTCAGCCTCCTCTTCTCCAAACTAAACAGCCCCAGCTCCTTCAGTTGCTCTTCATAAGATTTATTCTTCACCTGCTTTGTTGCCCCCCTCTATGCTGGCTCTAGCATCGCCACATCTCTCTTCTACTGAGGTGCCCAAAACTGAACACAATACTCAAGGTGTATCCTCATCAGAGCTGAGTACAAGGATGGAAACCCCTGGATGTGCCTTTGCACAGCAGGGAGGCAGGTAGGAGTTGTGCCATGCTTTGGCCCTAGCCAGAGAACAAGGAAATTCAGTTCACACAAAGAAAAGAGGGATTAAATGCTTTCATTATTCTGCAACATTTAGGGTTCACCAGCACTGATACTTATGCTGGTCTCTGTCATCTCCGCAAGACCTTCAGTCTGGACATTTCCACTTGACTCATTCTGCCATGCTCACTGAAGCTGCTCATGCAGTGCCACCTTTGGGGCTCTGGGATCCATCTATAACAAAAAATGTAACAAACCATTTTTTCCTCTGCTCCCACATGCTGTATTCAGCCATGTGCTGATACACTCCAGCCAACTTTGAGCTCAGAGTCTTATTATTCAGGCAGTAAACAAGAGTATGGGTGTTTATCACCAGAACAACACATAGGTACTATTTTCCTTTTCATAATACTCACACTGTTTGCAATCCAACAGAACAGTCGTAGCTAACTTTAAGCAAAATGCACTCATTCCTTTTTGAAAGTGTGGTTATGACTCAAGCAAAGAGTGCAATCCCAGGCAGTGTCTATCCAGCACCTTAATATGGCTTCACAGGACATGACAGAGCTTTATGCAAATTGAGGATGTGAGAGCAACACTGGACCCAGCCCAGGAAAGTACATTGCTTCCTTCATCAGCAGGTGATTCATGGACTGAGAACTCCCATTTAAGTGCTTTACTGGCTGAGGGCCACAGAGAGATTTACTCCTAAAAGTCCATGGGAGAGCTGGGAAAGCAAAATCTGCCCAGTGGAATACCAGTGCCTCCCTTGCCCAAAGACTATCCAAATTCCTGATATGAAAATTGTAGGGTTTATATCAAAGACATTGAAAAGCTCAGCCAACTTCAAGCTTTCCTTCCTTCACAGAGCCAAGCAGCAGTCCTTCATTAGGGCTGACTAAACCTAATGGATGAGAATTTAACACACAGAAGCCTAGGCAAACCAGTAGCATATTGCAACCTGGCAATGTACGAACCTCACAAGTGATTGTACATGAGCTAAGCTAGAAGTGGCTGATGCTGTTGCTCATCCAGGTTTACCTGTCTTGCTGATGAGCAGCTGTTTTGAATTTCCCAGTCATCCAATAAACTCACCTTTAAGAGCATTTTCTTTTTTCCCAATATATAATTCTTAATATATAAACATCCTTTTGTAGTTCTTTTGACAATAATGCTAGCACCATGATATCTCACAGGATCACAGGATGGAAGGGACCTTCAAAGATCATTGAGTCCAAATCCCCTGCCAGAGCAGGATCATAGAATCTAGCACAGGTCTCACAGGAACACATCCAGATGGGTCTTGAAAGTCTCCAGAGAAGGAGACTTCACAACCTCTCTGGGAAGCCTGCTCCAGGGCTCTGTGACCCTCAGAGTGAAGAAGTTCGTCCTCATGTTGAGGTGGAACTTCAAGTGCTCATCTTCTTAATCATGGCATTTTTGGCAAAAAATAATTTCCTAAAAGGTTAGAAACAAAACAAACAAAACAAACAACCAAACAAGACTCAATACTGGTGCCCACAGAATCACGGAATCACTTCTTTTCCTATTACAGGTTTTTTTTATTGTATCAAAACATGCACTGGAAACCACACCTCCTGCTGTAGAGAACCATCTTCAATAGGCTTGGAGTGGTGTGAAGGGTAATTACTAGCTTTTTCTCATCCCTGATGTCTGTGATGCAATTACAAAAATTACAAAATGCAAAAATCTTTCCCTGCTGGCAAATGAGATCTCTCAATAATTTTGGTCCTCACCAGTGAGGGGCAGGTGGTGGAAAGCAAGGAGAGCATCTACCTCTGTATCTCCCTTTGCCATACATCAAGAAAAGACAGCAAGGGTTTTTTTCATTTTGATATTGGTTCAGGACATACAGAGCACCACCTCATGGAGGCCAAGGAAATGCAGAATAAAAAGCAATTTCACTGAAATGAAGACTTACAGCTATCTTCAGCATGTTATATATTAAAGGGAGGACAGTCAGTCTCCTGAATGCCTGAAGCCAGCTCTGAAGGCAGAGCTTATATATTCTCAGAGGTACTTCAGCTAGCTCAGTTTGGAAAGGAGAAAATACTGCTTCCATCCAGTTCATGCCAGAGGAGATCTCAAGAAGTAAATCAAAGGACACCAGGGACAGATCTTTGATAAAAGCATATCAAGAATTTGTTTAATTTGTTTGCACTGCTGCTGTAATGCAGACTCACCAGAGACAGTATGATCCACAAATGGAATATATTATTAAATCAGGACACAACTTACTGGAAAGATAAAGTAATGATTTCAACTAAGTCATTCCATCTCCCTATCAATAGTGTATCTCTGTGGGAACATCCTCACCTCTGTCTAAATATCACATAATTCCTGGAGGACAGACTTTAGATGGCTGACTCAAGGACATGACAAGCCCAATCATGCAAAAATCAGTGGGTCAGCCAGTCCCTTGTTGATATCAGATGTATACCGTTATGTCATCAGTGGTACATACAATATCCAGAACACCATCCCTTTGGTTTGCAAAATTTGCTTCTCTTGATATGAGAAAGGGACACTCATAAAGACTGCCAAGAAAGGGAAGATATTCATGGGCACTGTGACCTCCAAGTCTGACACATTCCAGGAACATACAGCATCTGTAAGCACAGTATAGATGGGACCAAGTGAGCATGTGTTGCACAGTGGGTGGATCTGTGCATGTGCACCTCCAAACCACCAAAATGTGGGGGGCAAATATCCAAAATGCTACCCAGGAAACATTTCTGAACAGAGGAAGGGTACATACACATGGGGAGATGTGCCTTGGTTAGAAATCAGGGTGTTGAATAGCTGTGGTGGGTTGAAGGGCTGATCCTCCCACCACGGGCAAAAAATGGAGACAGACAAACAGATTGCAAAAGCGGTGGAAAGTTTAAATGGAAAAGCAGTGAATGTTTACAGAGAACCACAAGTACAGTGAAAAAGAGAGACCCCAAGGCATACCCAGAAGCATCCCAACACTCCACTCTTCCCACCTGAAGGTACACCCAAAACCCCCAAGGCTCTTTCTTCCCTCCCCGCCCCCCTCCACTGTTAGGCTAATCTCAGCTGGCCAGATCTGAGATTGCTCTTCCCCCAGCCTTGGGCCTAGCCAGGCCCAAGAGGCTGCAAGATGGCTCCTCCCATTACCAGATAACAGCAAAGGAAGAAAGAGGAAGTGCAGGACCCCGCTGATGGTTTTATAAGGGAGCAGGGCATTATGGAATTAAACACACAGCTTCCCGTGTCCACCCACTGGGCTGGACCCTCGGGACACTGCAGATGTGGCTTGTGTGGTGGCAAGAGGAGGCACTCAGCCTGAACCACCACAATAGCTTTTCAGACAGCCTTGCCTTCTTTCTGCATCCCTCACCTCTGTTCTTCATACTGCCGAAGTCTATTTTGTGCACTTCCCTTATCTGTTTTGATGCAGATGCTGTCCATGCTTTAACAAAATCCTCATCCTTAGCAATGTCAGCTTCTCAAAACTTTCTTCTTTCCCCTGGAGTCTCCATCTTTGTTTTGGTATCCAAAACTCCTCTCTCCCTCTTCTGTAGGCAGGTCTCCACTCTCCAGGAAAGTAATGCCAGATGGTTTCATTGAATTATTAGTTATAGCTAAAACTGGCCCACTTATCTTATCTTATATGCCTAACCTGTTTGATTGTAGTTGGGAAACCTGTTGGGTTCTAAATCCAGGAAGAAAACAAACACCTTCAGTGTTATTGTCAATGTTATCAACATATTCCCTCTTCTTCCCAACATGATGGTGTTTTTTAATCCTCCTGGCATTCCCTCAAAAGCATTCTACAAGAATATCTATTAGCATTTGTTCCCACTGTAAAACCTTCATAGCTTCATCCTCAGTCTGCATGACCTTTTCTGTTTGGGCCCTCTGGATGTTACCTTGTCCTCTCCCAATGCATCACAGCTAAAATCAATTCCTTGCTTCAATTCATTAGTAAACCACATTAAATCATTACAATGTTTCACCTTCATCCTCTTTGTCAAGCTCATGGTCAAACCTTTAAAAGTTTCCATAAAACTAGTCCAACGGCTTTTCCTGCTTAGCTGCTCCTGTCCCCCAGACTACCCATTTCCATTTCCTGTCCCTGCTGCCCACCCCTTTCCTGTCCCCTTCTCCCATCTCATGTAACACAAAATCTCTTCCCACAGTGCCACCAAAGAGACTTTCAAACTATACCAGTCTTCAAGGTTTGAACCATTTTCAGCAAATCAGTCTTGTCTGTCCTATTTTCAAGTCATCCTTTGGTCTCCCAACTTCTCCTGCCTCTGGTGTTGAGGTCTAGGCTATAGTCTTTAACAAGACATAGTCCATAGTCCTCTCTTGATCCATCTCTTGCTCTATAGTTGTCTGTGGAGACAATGTATGTGCACAACAGCTGGAGAAGAGATCAATGCCATACTCCTTTCCAAGTTTGCCTTGCTTGACTTCCTCTTAAACCAGGGTCAGTCTTCATTTGCCATATGTTTTTTATAATAGGACATCTAGAGCTCATTCTCAGTTGAAAACAGCTCTTTTTGTGGGGGAGACACAGCTGTTGCATGTTTCCTGCCTCCATTCTAAATTAATAGGAACGGAGAGTATTTAAAATGCCTATAAAAGACCGGGCATTACATTACATTTATATTGAGGAATGACCCTTGTGGAAAGGGAAAAGGCGTTTTTGAATGAGATTTGGATAGGGTAAGTGTCTCAGGATGTGTATGTTCGGAATTTAATATTTTTTTCCCAGGAGAAAAAAATAAAGGCAAGTGACAATGTGACAACAAGATAGTGTCTGAGTAGACTCTACTGAGCAGAATTTAGCTTAGTGATCACTATCCACAGAATCACAGAATTGTCATCTAGTTCCAATACCCCTGCCATGGGCAGGGACACTCTCTGCTAGATCAGATCAGAGCAACATCCAGCCTGGCCTTAAAAGCCTCCAGAGATGGGGCTGCCACCACCTCCCTGGGTAACCTGTGCTGGTGCCTCACCACTCTTATGGTGAAGAATTTCTTCCTAAGGCCTAATCTAAATGTCCCCTCCTCTAGCTTGGATCCATTCTCCCTAGACCTATCACTACCTGATCCCCTAAAAGTCCCTCACCAGGTTTCTCGTAGGCCCCCTTCAGATACTGAAAGGCCACAATAAGGTTTCCTTGGAGCCTTCTCTTCTCCAAACTGAACAACTCTAACTCTCTCAGTCTGTTCTTATAGGAGAGAAGCTCCAGCTCAAGAATTACAAAGATCAGAGATACTACAAAGATTTCTAAATAACAAGAATTAGTTGTGATTAAATAGATCAGTATAGAGTGGCAAATAGTCATCTTAATTATATATAAAAGTTAATAAACAAACAAAAATAGCATAGCTGTTTGAAACTGACAAGAAAGTATGCACAAGAGTAATTCATTCAAGTCCATGACCCAGAGTCCTTGTAGGTGGCTGGTGATTTTGGGTGCCCTGCACTACATTTAAACAATACATTTTTAGAGCCTGGATGTTTGGGCTTTTTATTTTTTTATTTTTTCCTAATGACAAAGATGCTACTAAAATTACATCCAAAAGAAGAGGGTTGGAGAAGGCTAATTCTACTTTGCTACTGTCAACCATGAGAGTATCCTGCAGAAAAAATTGAAGTAGGTTTTCAATAATGTCACAAAAGATGTGGAAGTCATAACTTTGCTGATTTGCTTGTACATTGCATGTGTATAATTAAGTATAGCTTATGTAAAATATTATGATGCTCCATTCACATGCTTAGAATTCAATTAATTTGTAGTTTACATACCCCCTAATAATAAATATCTCTCCATGATCTTTGTCCAGAGACAAAGTGCAGAGCTATTTATCAGTTCTAAAGGGAACTCTGTCACTGACAGCAGTAAACTTTACTGAGTCCTACAAAAACTACCTTCTTCATGTAGCCTTTGATGAGCATGTTGTATGAATGGCAACAGACCCAGAAAGCACAGATTGCACTCCCTCAAAAAGCTTATGAACCAGGTAGTAACTTGTCAGTGCTGGCCTGAGGCGTTATATCAATGCAGTAAATAGCCAATGACGCTTCTCAGGTAGAAAATTTAACCAAAAAGAAAGCGTCCAGATTGGGTGAGCACGCTTCATCCTAGTAGGTGCAAGGTATGACAGTCTTCTCTTGCTACTTGTTGGGACAGAGGCTGCTTTTCACAGAATCACAGAATCACAGAATCGCCAAGGTTGGAAGAGACCTCAAAGATCATCAAGTCTAACCTATCACCACAGACCTCATGACTAAACCATGGCACCAAGTGCCACATCCAATCCCCTCTTGAACCCCTCCAGGGACGGTGACTCCACCACCTCCCTGGGCAGCATGTTCCAATGGCAAACAACTCTCTCAATGAAGAACTTTCTCTTCACCTCGAGCCCAACCTTCCCCTGTTGCAGCTTGAGACTGTGTCCCCTTGTTCTGATGCTGGTTGTCTGGGAGTGCATCCAAAAGACTTATCCAGACTCTTTACAGGACCAGTAAGCTCAGAGTCACAGTATCGCAGTATCATTAGAGGTTGGAAGGGACCTCCAGAGATCATTGAATCCAACCCCCCTGCCAAAGCAGGATCACTTAGGGTAGGCCACACAGGAATGCATCAACATGGGTTTTGAAAGTCTCCAGAGGAGACCACAACCTCACTGGGCAGCCTGCTCTAGGACTCCATCACCTTCACTGTAAAGAAGTTTCTCCTCATGTTCAAGCTGGTACCTGTTGTTTCTTCTCTTATTAGTGCACACCACTGAAAAGAGCTTGCCCCCCCCACTTGACACCCCTCAGATATTTATACACATCAATCAGATCCCTTCTCAGTCTTCTCTTCTCAAGACTAAACAGCCCCAGAGGAGATGCTCAAGTCCCCTAATCATCCTTGTGGCTCTCTGTGGGACTGTCTGCGGGACTCTCTGCAGTAGGTCTCTGTCTCTCTTGAACTGGGGAGCCCAAAACTGGACACAGTATTCCAGGTGTGGTCTCAGCAGGGCAGAGTAGAGGAGGAGAAGAACCTCCCTCGACCTGCTGGACATGCTTTTCTTTATGCATCCCAGGATACCATTGGCTCTCTTGGCCACACTGTTGTCCCATGGCAAACTTGCTGTCCACTAGGACTCTACCAAGGTCTTTTTCAGTGGAGCTGCTTTCCAGTAGGGCAGCCCCTAACTTGTACTGGTGCCTGTTATTATTCCTCCCCAGATGCAGGACCCTGCACCTGTCCTTTTGAGTCAGTTAAATATGTTTTTAACCTTTGTATGATACAAACATTTTGAAAAAAAAATATGTTTTTTTTTTTTTGCTCAGAGGAATAAAAAAACACAGGAGCCATATATTCCTTTTGCAAGATTTGCTGTGCCATCATAGGAGAGTCATGTTTCTTGCTGAAGATAGCAGCTGTCTTTAAGAATCAGCTTAGGTAATCTGGCCATTTACCCATCTAATTAGAAGGCCTCGTGTTCAATCAGTGATGCTACCAGAAGATGCAGCAAACTATTTCCATGATCCACAGAAAGGTTCCCTCTCTGCTTCAGCATGGGGCACACACAAAAGATGTGTTGGGATTGAGGGAACAAACTTTTTTTCCTTTTTTTTTCCTTTTAAGTCTGAAGCAGCACACACCACTTGAAAAATTAATGACTGCCTGGGTGGATGATGCATGCTAGGGCATTAGAAGGGAGGTCAATGCTGATTCACCTTCAGAAAAGGAAGGGGGTTTAGTGGTTGACACAGTGCCTTGGTGTGCTGGTTCAGGCTAGACAGGCAGCAACATCCTGTTGTGACCTGGACTTCACTTGCCTATGGTTCTACCCCTGAGAATTTAAACACTAAAAGAGTTCACAAAGTAGTTGGGTGTATTCTTGGAAGATAGATTTGCAAGGCATGCACATGTGATGATGCCCACTAGGCTCCCAAAGTCTCTGCACTGCAGACTGTTGTAGGATGGTACAATGATTTGAGGAAACGTCCCTATTTATTTTTTTTTCCCTGTCTTTCTCCTCTGCCCTATGTATCCATTGCTGGCCACTTCCAGAGGGGAAAAAAAAGGGTACAGGCTGAGTAGACCTCTGGTCTGACCTTGCACAACAAAGGGGAGACCTGCCTGTTATTGGGAAATGCCTGCTCCTGGAGGAGCACTGCCATACTGGCTTTTCCAGCTGCTGGGACCTGGCTCTTCACATGCCTTCATGCTCCCACTGACCCTGTGCTTATCACTATTTATACCATTACAGTAACACATCTTCAAATTACCCAGGAACACCAGCTCAGCAGAACATCCATAGTTCAAAAGCTCAGCCCAGGTCATTCTCACTCCCAGCACTGCGTCACTTTCTCATGAAGCAGAGATCTCAGTTTTACTAAACATATGCAACACCCAGATTTATTTGCCAGAGTTATGGAATGTATGACCTGATACAACAACCAGTTTCCACCAAGGCTGCAAGACAAATCATTATAACTTCCTGTCAGAGCCACAGCTCCATCAGAAAATAGGAGGTTCTGCATGAGGGAAGCACAGCACAGAACCACTTAAAAACAACCTGAGCCTGTGGGGCAGCTGGCAGAATTTACAGGTGTTGTGCTGGGAATGGCAGTGCAGCACCCTTAGCAAACACACAGAGTAGTTAATATTTTGAGGTTGATTTAGCTTTATTTGTGTGTCTTGATAAGTGATATTTCCAAGACACTGCAAGTCTCTGCTGAGTTGGACCTATTTATTTTTTTATTGTGAACATGCAGCTGAACTTTGAAAAATCCTTACATGACAGGCAAATGGCAAAGTTTCCAGAGTCATTTATGCAAGGAAGAGTACTCCCCATGGTTTTTTCATCTGCCTTCCAGTCCTGTTGGACCAGAGGCAAATGCCTTGCACTGCTACTAAACAAAGTGGATTTGGGAAGTTACCTCCTGCTTTGACCAGGGATCACCTTCCAGCCCTTTGCCCAAGTCTGGTTTCTTATTTGTTTCACAGTATCACAGTATCACTAAGGTTGGAAGAGACCTTGAGGATCATCGAGTCCAACCTGTCACCACAGACCCCACGACTAGACCATGGCACCAAGTGCCACGTCCAGTCCCCTCTTGAACACCTCTAGGGACGGCAACTCCATCACCTCCCTGGGCAGCCCATTCCAATAGCAAATGACTCTCTAGGTGAAGAACTTTCTCCTCACCTCGAGCCTAAACTTCCCCTGTTGCAGCTTGAGACTGTGTCCCCTTGTTCTGGTGCTGGTTGCTAGGGAGAAGAGGCCAACCCTTTCCTGAGTACAACCCTTCAGGTAGTTGTAGAGAGCAATGAGGTCACCCCTGAGCTTCCTCTTCTCTGTTTCTGTTACTGCAGCTAAATGTGGATGGGAGTTTTCTCCTGTGTGATGTCCCCAGCAGGTATAAGCTTGTGCGTGGTTTTGTTCTTCACTAGCCAGCTGACTTTCAGTTGTAGGAGTGCCCATACTGGTGTCTTCTCTGATGGCAGTCCAGGAGAGACAAAGTCCTGCAGGACAATTGACAATGTCCCTAGTCACAGGCACCCTGAAGATGGCTGTGTGCAGGATGCTAACCAGAGCCAGGCCTGCAAAGGAATAATTGGAGGAGTCATTTGAAACACTGGTCTAAGGTAGGAGTTGTACAACAGATTTCATCAAAGTCATATCTGGAGCTACTGGCAACTCAGCTGGGCATGCTGACAGCAGCTGTAAGGGGCAGCTGAGAAACCTCTTGAGTGACAAGTGTGCATAAGTGTCTCTGAGACTCCTGAAAATAGTTTAAGGTAGGAAGCTTCCTGATGGCCAGGTAAGGAAATATCCTGTGCAATATGACCCATCCTTCAAAATCTACTGAGGACAAATGCTTCTTCCCAGCATTGTGCTTGCCCATCTCTTCACCCCAAGTGGCACAGGGGGAAGCCCTGAGAGGTTTAAAGCTGGTGTTACCCAGAATGAAACAAATGGAGGAAGAAGGGAAAAAAATAATACTAAGCAGTTGTTTCAGCAGATGAGATAACCATTTTGATTGCTTAGCAGCTGTGGGAAAAGAGGCTGCTTGAAATCTGAGCTGTCTGGTCAAAATCTGCAAGCATTCCTCCCTGAAGGACTGCCCTCCTGCTCTCTGCTCATCAGCACAAGGAAACCACATAGCTGGTGGAAAGCCTTCCCTGTGCCAGGGAGGACAGCAAACAAGCCCACTTCTGTCTGCTGAGAGGTGAGGGGAAAAGTCACCCATTGGAGTCTTCATGTGTGGGTCTTCCAGACACAGAAAGACTGCTTGGGTTTAGACTACTTTTCATTTTAATAAGCATGGAAAGGACAAGGACTAACATCTGCAATCAGCAACACACCCCAGTTGAACCTGGAATAGGAACTAATGTGAAGGTCAAGCTGAGTCTCTTTCATGCCATAGCAGCAGGGCTGAGCCAGAGTGTCCTGTGGCAGCTCTGGCCATCAACCACTGAAACTGCACAAATTAAAAGTGAGCCTGATGGCTTGGTGCAGTGAGAGACTGGTGTCCTCCTGCACAAGTCACACAGTATCACAGTACATCAGAGGTTGGAAGGGTCCTTGAGAGACCATCCAGTCCAAACCCCCTGCCATAGCAGTATCAGTTAGGGTAGTCCACACAGGAATGCATCCCAGTGTATTTTGATAGTCTCCAGAGAAGGAAACTCCACAACTTCTCTGGGCAGCCTGTTCAGTGCTCTGTCACCCTCAGTGTAAAGAAGTTTCTCCTCATGTTGAGGTGAAATCTTCTATATTCCAGCTTGTACCTGTTGATCCTTGTTTTTTTTCCTTTAGTGCACACCACCAAAAAGAGCTTGCCCCCCTCCACTTGACATTCATCCCTCAGATATTTATAGATATTGATGAAATCCCCTCTCAGTCTTCTCACTTGCCTTTTCTCCTGGCAGCACAGGTGGCTCAGTTACAGCATCCTTCAAAGGCTGCTCTTTTGTAATCATTGCTTTTGAGTGCATGAAAAGCTGTTTACATCTGTTTTCTCAGTGATCAGCAGTGTCAGTCTCTTGGAAGTCCCTTGAACAAATCCACAGAAAGAAACGGCTGATTTTTGCCAAGCAGTTTTGTATCTCAGAGGGCATCTCTTCTGGAAGAGGTTTCAGCACTGGTGCAGGGTTTTTGCAGGTCTGTGCACTGGAGCAGCCATTTCATTGTTTTGGTTTCTCAGGGACAGTGTTTAAATTCATGCCTGTTATTGGCACAGTGGCTGTGCTCATTCCCAGTAGCTTATTTCCATCCATGCTAACACTCATTCATCCAGATATGAGGCTACTGACCTGTAGTTAATCCTACACATCCCTGACTTTTAATTTAATGACTATTAAATATTAATGGGAGCAGAGTGTGGAAGTCAGATCACCTTTTGAACAGCTTAGTGCCCCTGTCAGCAGGCTAAAATGTCATCCTTGACCTTGCTTTTTTATTCCCTTTCTCCCAGTTTCACTTGCAGGACAAAGAAAGGTTTAGAGAAGATTTTGCAGTCAAGCAGCTAGCTATTGCCAGGATTACAGCTGAAACACCCAGCTCCTGAGTGGACATGCAAACCACCATGCAAGTGTCCCAGGGGGATATTTTTGTCCAGATCCCAGAAGGCCCTACATCCTAGCCGAGATGCTAGAGACAAAGGGAATGCACAGAAATACAGACATCAATGACCTAGATACCCCTCCTGATTCTGTGCAGAAGAATAATTCAGTATTCAAGGAATGATATGGAGGGTGTCTTGTGGATCTACCGGGGTCTGTCTGTGCATAGTTCATTAAATAAACTGAAGTCTAGTGATGAGGGTGGAACCCAGAACCCCTGGTGCAAACCTTCATTACTGCGGTGCCACATGTCCTACTGCCATGTGTCCCTGCCTAGTGGTAGGAAAATTCTTGTGGCTGATCTGGGGTCCAGAAGTGAATTTTTCCTCTAGAGGAGAAAGCTGAACATCAGGTGATATTGCAGTTCCTGATGTCTTGATTCTCACAAGAAACACCGTGTCTTCTTCTGCTCATGCTTCAATGAAAGGAAGTCATGTCCCACATATGACTGTCCAGGGAACATTTCATTTTCAAGGGATCACATGATAACAGGTTCACAGGATGTTAGGGGTTGAAAGGGACCTCCAAAGACCATTGAGTCCAACCCCCTGCCAAAGCAGGACCATAGAATCTAGCACAGGTCTCACAGGAACACATCCAGATAGGTCTTGAAAGTCTCTAGAGAAGGAGACTCCACAACCTCTCTGGGCAACCTGTTCCAGTGCTCTGTGACCCTCAGAGTGAAGAAGTTCCTCCTCATGTTGAGGTGGAACCTCCTGTGCTGCAGTTTGTATCCATTGTCCCTTGTCCTATCACAGGGTGCAACTGATCAGAGCCTGTCACCCAGGCTCTCCTCTTGACAACCAGCCCTCAGATGTTTATAAGCATTTATAAAATCCCCAGTTCCTTTCCAGTTCTCTCAGCCTCTCCTCATACGGCAGTACTCCAGTCCCTTAATCATCCTGGTAGCTCTCTGTTGGACTCTCTCTAGTAGATCCCTGCCCCTCTTGAACTGGGGAGCCCAAAACTGGATGTAGTATGCCAGGTTTTTATTTTCAAGTATCTAAGGTGTGGGACAATGGGGAACAGTGCTGCTGGTGGTGTGGGGATCTCTTTCTCTACATATTCCCATGTCTCTTTTTCTTATAGTGTTTTTTCTTTTTCATTTGCATAAGGCAATTGTGACTGCATCCTTACGACAGCCATCTAACCGCTGCAGGTATTTGTCTGTGCTTAAATCTATCTTCAGATGATGATATTGTTCTGATTATAAAACTAATGAGATAAAGCAGAACTCAATCAAAGCAGCTTGGCTTGAAGTGCATTAATACTTAATACTATCTCAGACTATTGTAATTATGACTTATTTACTTTTTTTTAATTGCTAACTGGTTTACTTACCTCTATATGAGAGACATTTCTCACGAGTATCTTTCTGACTATAGTGTTTTATTGTTTTGCAGAGAAATGCAGGCATTTAGTGAGGTGGAAATTACTTCCTTATTATTTAAAATTAATTCAGTCTGTCAAAATGAGCTCATTGCCATGCACAGCACTTCCCTTTTAATTCAGTCTCAGCCTTTCTAGCAATTGAAATTCTGTGCTGAAATGATGTACATAGAAGGCTTTTCATACATATTAAACCCTACATATTAGGAGGATTAAGGCTGCATATACTTTTTAGAACAGGACACATAATTATGAAACAAGTTTTGCAGCAGGATAAATGAATGTTGGTTTCATATTGGTGTTGTAAACTGCTTTGCTAGCCAGGAAGGAATCTGCAAGGAATAGAAGTGACTCTGTGCCTGCTCCTGCAGAACTGCAAATTTTGCTAAATCAGGATGAAATAAAGAAAATATTTACATATAAATAATTGGAATGCTAGTGCTCCCTCCTTTTCTCTTCATACTTCCTAATCCCTCCTCTGATCTTCTCTCACCTCCAACTGCATTCCCTCCTTGTAGCAGCTGAACACATTTGTGGTGAGGGTTCACTCCTCCTGGATCATCCCAGCATGTGAGGAAACATAGCAGTGGTTCACCTGCTCTGGTCTGGTGCCCTGATCACACTCCCTGAAAAGAGGACATTAAGAAATGAAGAGAGGAGGAAATCCCTTGCTTGGAGGGCACCTGAAAACATTGCCATTCCCATAATAAGATGACCATGGGATTATTTTTCTATTCAGTGACTGAATTGAAGAAGTCATTGAAAAGGTCTAATCAATTTGGTCATACAATAGGCATGTGTGGTGGAGTAGGAAGGTTCCCACACACACACACAAAAGAATCCACAGCTAACTAAGCCGGAGAAGCAGATGAAAGCTGTATTTTACAAGCAGAAAATGTAATGCAATGAATATGTACAAAAATATACAATATTTACAATATACACAGGAATATACAGCAATGTATGTAATACAGGAGACCTTTCCCCAACCCCCGCCCTGCAGCCAGGGAGTTCGGCCTGTCCCTCCTTTCTCCCTCCCTACCTCCCCTTTTTCCCAAAAGGGTGAATTGGATTAATTCAGAAAAAAAAAAAAAAAAAAATAAAGCCACTGACGCTTGATAAGCGGGATGATTAATTAAAAAAAAGGAATTAATTTATTAATAACAAAATTTCCACGTCAAACGTTAATAAACTTATTTACAATTTGTTTAGGTTCGGGTATCCGGTGGGGAATCACTTACACAAAATGTTGGTAATATTAATGATATAAACACTTTAGTTGGAGGAAGGATTTGATCTAGAGTAACTACGCTCTTGATATCAAGCTCAAAGTTGAAGGGAAAGCGAGGAGCCGCAATTCCTGATCCAGTAACAAAGTGGGTTTCCTTTGCTCCCTGGTGGAGCAAAGGCAGAGGGTGAGAAGGAAATTAATGTCCAATATACCTTATGAAATCGATAATCGGAATCACTTACGAAGCACTATTCAGTCCAGAGATTCTGAATCAGTCCAAGACGTGGTGTTGTGAGCAGCGGTCAGGAAAGTTTGTAATCCAGAACTCTGTTCTCGGTGTAATTTGTAAAGCCAAAGAAAGGGAAAAAGTAGGATCCAAGCACGTTGCCCAGCACTGAAAGTGAAACTGAAGTACACGTGGTGGATGCTGGTGGAGGGGATGGGCGAGTAGCACACACACCTCACCGGCTGGCGAGGAGCCGGAATCAAGGAAGAAAAGGGGCCGGGTCACCGAAGAACCCCTCTATTTAACTGTTTTTTGAAACAAAACTGACCACTGGCAGAAAAATTATTTGTAACTTAGCCAGTCACCTTCTGGGCATCAGCACAGTGGTGAGTGGTCAGGATACCTGCCAAACAGGTTTGGCTGGCTTTTTACTGATACATGTTTTCTTTTGTCTGTCTCCCCTAACTTCTTAGGGCTCTTACTGAAGCCTGTTTTGGGCCTAGTCATGCCCAACCAGGACAAGGGTTAGAGAGAGAGAGAAAGGAAGGTAATTAAAAGGGTGAAAACTTTGTTAAGCTCTAAAAGCGAATGCAAAAGTTAGTTTTCTTATCTGGTTAGCAAAGATCGTCCCTGCGTAGCAAGCTATTGCTTCAGAGAGAGAGAAACAGGCCAGCTCACAGTACAGGGGGAAGAAGCAGACTGCCTGCCCCCCCCCCCCCCCCCGACTGAAAGACTAAGCTAGAACTTACAGCCGGGTTCTACCAATGAAATTGGTTTAGCATATCTTTGTTTTCATTTATAATATCAAAACATTCAGCCAGAGTGTTCAGAAAGTGTCCCTTTTTTAAAGGCACAGCCTAAACCGGTCACAATCCACCCCTGCTAAACAATTTCATTGGCTGTTCATACTGTCCATCCAATCTAAAACAATATCTACGGTTTGTAAGTAAAGTTCATAGTCCATTCCGGCTATCCTCAGGTGTAGATGATTCAGAAGTCCAATAAACAAGAAAAATGGAGAACAGTTTGTCTCTTCGCAGACGAAGCGAAGAAAAGGGAAAACAGGGAAACAGGGAAACAGGGACTCTCAGTTGACTCAGGGCTCTCAGGGTTCTCAGGGTTCATGCTCCGTAGATTCCTCAGGGATTCTTCCTTTGGGCGCGATGTAGCTGTACAACACTCTGAAATTAAACTCTTTCAGCTAAAGTCAAATTTCTTTGTGGAATACACTGAATTTCACCATTTTCTTGCATTACCCAATAAGTGTGAACCGGACCTTCAGCTGAAACCACCCCTCGGACAGGTTTAGCCTCTCCTGAGGGAGAAAATACCCAAACAGTTTTACCTAACAGATTCTTTTCTCTAACAACAGGAACTCTATCACCTTCTACTTTCTGTAGCAGATCTGAGTGTGCAGGTCCAGCTCGGTTCACTGAACCTCTACTATTTACCAGCCAGGTTGCTTGTGCTAAATGCTTTTCCCAGTTTTTCAAAGATCCACCCCCCATGGTTTTAAGACTGGTCTTCAACAAACCGTTGTAGCGTTCAATCTTCCCTGCAGCTGGTGCATAGTAGGGGATGTGGAATATCCACTCAATGCCGTGCTCTTTGGCCCAACTCTTTACAAGGTTGTTTTTGAAGTGAGTTCCATTGTCTGACTCAATCCTCTCTGGAGTTCCGTGTCTCCACAGGATCTGTCTCTCCAGACCG